>CM067299.1:62357410-62512724 GCA_034231615.1 Meghimatium bilineatum | reverse complement strand
TAGAAAAATAAAAACTACTCTCTAGTATATTATACATGAAAACCTTGTCTATGATGTAGGAAAACCTTGTCATCATGCAGAAAAAAACCTTGTCTATGATACAGGTAAACCTTGTCCATGGTACAGGAAAACCTTTTCTATGATTCAGAAAGAAACCTAGTCTATGGTATAGCAACGCCCATTTTTTATACAATTGTGGTGCTATGGGAACCGAAATTCTCTCGGCGTACCCATGGCTAGCAGATAACCAAGATTTCATAGTACCTCCTCGTGGTGCACCCTGGAAACTAAAGGGCAGCAGGTCGTGCTGTTTCTGGCAAAAACGTTTGGGGTCGTGTCCGGGAATGTGGAAGTTGCAGATGGAATGAGAATTTACTGCAAAAAGACGAACAATTTCTCTGACACCTCAGGGGCAACACATACAGCGTTAATGTCGACACACAGTGATGCAAGACAGTTCGGATCATGCATTGGAGGGGGCGGCCAATGCAAAAGTCACAAAAAGTGTAGATGTCACGACGAATAGTGAGAGTCGAACAGAAAACATATTGAGTACGGTGAGAGTGCAGCACAGTGCCAGAGGAAGGTTGCGTTACATGCAAACGGAAAAGGAAAACGATACAAGGAAATCCGAACTAATGTGGTTCAGTTAGAGAACAAACTTCTAGTCCTTGGTGTTCTAACAGATGCTAATAGATCCTAATTCTACTGTCCATGCTTTCCATTACCGGAATCATGCTCACGGAAAGAAAAAAGTTCACTTCCAGATGGTCACATGCACCAATGTCCAATGACGCGAGACGAGATCACTAACAGCGGAACACCTCCTGCAAGATAAGCGTAGTCGACCCAAGCCTAAATTCCTGACTACCTTCTCCTAGGAGACTGTCGTACTGGAACATGTTTTGACATGAAAAATCCAAGGGCACAGTGGGTGATAAACCGTCACGGCATAGAGTCGATACATATTTCGCCGTCTGGCTAAAGATATGAAAGTTATTACAGGCTAGGGAAGCCGACTACCTAAAAGTAAACATTAAAGGCATGGCGAAAACGTATGTGCTGGACCTCGGATGTCCGTGTCGCAGATATGTTGGGCCATAAATAACACAGCTCTGCTGTCAGCACAACGTTCCCCGGCGGAAAGCACACAAACTTTCGTGTTGGTTATCAGAGAACGAAACCAGAAGAAGAAGACACAATTCAGCCACATCATAGTGACATTGAAAGTTCACACCAGATTGCCGTAGACTCTGTTACAATGAACCATGTTACCAGCTGTCAAGTATTAGTAGAAAATCTCCAAGGTTTATCGGCCTTATCTTTACTGTCTTAACCGACAAAAGTATTTATCTTGTTTGGAGTGTAGAGAGAATGCATAATTTAGTTTCGATGAGGGATTGGCTAAGATTAGACTATCAAATTCTCATAGTTGATAAGGTAATCCAATAGTGGTTTTGTAAGCCTTTTAATATGTAATATTATTATGGAGATATGATGAATATGTGTACAAGGGTGGAAAAAGGTGACACGACGCTAGAGATTCCAAGAACATCTATCCCCAGGAGCAAGAAAGTAATGTCAGTTAAATAAACTGTTATGCAATCTTGTTTGCATCTGTTTTCCCCGTTACATTGTGAAAATCTCGAATTACACAAATGACTAGTACTCATAGATCTGATAAGTTATATCTGAGATTATATTGGAACATCCTGAAATCTGATATATAATAGACAAACACTGAGTTGCTATAAATAAACAGTTGCTATAAACGGCTGAACAATGATGGAGTCATATCACAATACAACACACATAGATGCTGAATAGTTTCTTTTATATATATATATATACAATTTTAGTTTCAGGTACATGTTGGTTGGTTTGATTGGTTGCTGATCCAGTGGTCTATGGGCTCACATTCTTTGATCCAATGCCATTGTGGGATATATGCATGTGTTTGTAAGCTGTTGTTTTGTTCCATATAAGATGTTCCATTTATCTGGCCTTAGAGGGAGAAGCATTGTTCTGACGTCACCCAGCGCTGGACATTCAAAAAGGTGGTGGTCAACAGTTTTAAAGGGATGAGTGCACTGTCGGCACCCTTGAGTGTACTGTGGTTGTATTCTGTTCAGGTGATTGTTAAGCTGTACATATTGTGTGCAAAATTATACTTTGGTCTTTCCTTTCCAGGGGTTTGATGTTGTCTTTAGGATTTGGGCTGATAATATATTTGTAGATTTCTCTCCCAGTGTTTCCCATGGCCTATATGATTCTCTATGTTCACGGATTTCAACATCATTTTAACTGTGTGCATGGTCGTTTTTGTATTTGACTGTTCTTGTTTTGCACTCATATTTGCTAGTCTGTATGCCTTGTCACTGCCAGGTGTGTGTAGTGGCCAGTAATCTCCTGTATAACAATGCTGAGTTTATAAGGTATAAGCAGCTGGTTGGCATGGTGATATATTTCAACGAGCTCAGGCTTACAATACCCATCACATTCTAGTGCTAGAAGAGCGAACATAGAGTGTAATAGTCACAATCTTTTGAACTTGTGTTGGAAAAGCATCACATATTGTCTTCAGGTGGTACAAGGCAACTTCTAGTGCTGTTATTTCATCTTCATAGTTATAACATATCTCCCCACAGGCATCAAACAATTCATCAAATGTTTTTTCTGGATATTCTATATAGACACCATAGCCTGCTTTGATGGTGGCTTTAAAAGCAGACCCTTCAGTATAAATATGAATCCATTGTTCTGGGTATGTGTCTATTGTTTTTTGTGTTACTTTCACAATACTTACTGGGTCCGAACTTTTCGTTGGCTTATCTCTTATGTGTGTATTGATTTTTAAAACATCTGTTTGGTGGTAAGAAATGTTACAGTAAGAGTTCTTTGCAGTTCTCGTCTCTTGTACGGGAGGTGATATCTGTCTTTTATTTAATTGACATGGCTGAGGCCTGACTTTTGTTTTATTCTGTGGTTTTGGTTGCCAGTTTTCTACAAGTTATTTATTTGGATTGTCATTGTTCATATTTTTTTGCTTCTTTCATAAGCTTCCATTGCAGAAAATTCTCTGCGTATCTCAAGGGGTTCTACATTTGTAAATATTTCACATGCAGCCTTTGGTGTAGATCTCATTGCTCCACCAATAAGGCGTAGGGCATAGTTCTGTACGCTAGTATCTAGAGATTCTACATTTGTCTTGGAACATGTTGTCAGGAGTGCGCTGTTGTATTCTAAAGCAGAAGTATGAGTTCTCTTTAGTTCTGATGTCCAAAATGTGCCGGTGAGCCTTTTCAGTTGCTGTAACCGATTCAGTGCTTTATTTTTGACATTTGCTACGTGCTTCTTGAGGGTGAACTGTCGATCAAGCGTGATTTCAAAATGTGTGGGATATTCGTCTCTTGGCAATTTATGTGTATCTAACCATAGAGTGATATTTTTAAAACTACTTTATGACTCTTGGTAAAGATGATATAGACAGTTTTATCACAGTTTATTTTCACCTTCCATGTTTGACAGTACTCGAGCAGTCTTCTTAAATCTTATTTAAGCCTTTGACTCCATTTTCACCATTTTCATTATATTTTAATATTTTCCTTCTGTCATTGAATGTACTTTTAGCCATTCTTATTCTCATTTTAACTTATGTTTCACATCTACGGACAAATGCGAGTGAAGACACTCATTTATCTAGAAAATGCCATTAGATTACAAGAAAGTTAATCTGCTCCGACGTACAAGAATATCTAACTAATTGCATTCCATCCTAGAACCACATGCACTGAATGCATCAGTCACATGACTTGTAAATACTTTGAAACATTTCTCCATTAAAAAAAACAACAGATAAACATATACCTGAAGCTGAGAATATGATTTCACCGTCTGGCAGGTGAACAAAAATGACAAACTTGTATTGATTGCTTGATAGTTACCGGTATATCATCACCATCGTCGTTGTCATCACTATCATGATCATCACCATTACCACCACCTTTTTTGTACTTAGTATTTTTGCGCTTAGTCATGTGCAATATTAGACCTACCGACCGCCCGTGTGTTGCCGGAGCCCGAAAGGGGAGCAAAGAATAGCAACATTGTTTACCTTCCAAGCATGTCGTAAAAGTCGACTAAGGAGGTTATGGGATGGAGTTGGCTGTCCCATCCCATATAGGGCCAGTGACCCAAAGCCATGCTGCAGTCAGATGTGTCGGGCCGAAAGGCGCAGATATCGTAGCAATGCTGTAGACCATGACAAAATGCATTCCGTGCTCCGGACTACATCCTGCTAATCTGCAGGAGTTTAAGAACGAACGCAGAAGAAGAAGAAGAAGAAGAAGACATAAGGACGTAATCGAGCAAACCAACTCTACACTGAACACTTTATAGTTGAATGGTGTGGCATGCATGGGTGGTCACATTGTCACTCTTCATTGATTTCTTTTCGGACCCACTGTAACAGGTCGAGATACGACATCTTTAAACAAATAAATAATGACAACAATAACAATAACAATTTCCAGTGAAATATTTTTGCACCTTCTAGCATCCCCTGCAAACCTTGCTTGATTCATGGCACAACAGTAGTGTACGGTCAGGTCTGCGATAAATAAGCATTACTCTTAGAAGATGCGCAGGCAAATCAAAATACTTCAGAAGAGAATAAAAAACAAACACATATTTCGCAGGTTTAATGCATGGAATGTTGGTAGTTGTCCCTCACTGTAATCCAGATTCATCGCAAGTCATGACATCATATGCATTTCATAATCATTACAAATAAATTTCTGCGGCGATGGGAGAATGGTAAACTGACAGATAAAGTCACAAATGTGCACGTAAACGGCTCAGATCATATGGTCGTTTTCGATCGATTGGGAACCCGGCTGCGCGTTTGAGCAGCTCTATTTTGGAAAGCACGCACAGGTCTTTCAGATGTGACTGATCATCGAACCGAGGACTGACAAAATGAAACCAGACTTGACCCTTCACTTAGCCACACTGAAGGAAGAATAGCGTCACCACATAGAATGTTAGAATTTCTCGAACATACAGATGCAGTACAGCAATAACTCGACAGACAAGATGCCGTACAGTAATAACTCGACAGAACAGGTGCAGTACAGCAATAACTCGACAGTACAGATACAGTACAGTAATAACTCGACAGTACAGATACAGTACAGCAATAAATCGACAGTACAGATACAGTACAGCAATAACTCGACAGTACAGATAGAGTACAGCATCAACTCGACAGTTCAGATACAGTACAGCAATAACTCGACAGTACACATTTTACAACTATAGCAAAAGAAACACTATGCGGAAGCGGCGCATACATTACACAAATAAATGCAGGTAGACGCATATAAACACAGTCATATACGTAGGTACACACAAATGGGCATACAAACATACGCAAAACCAAACAAAATTGCAGACATATACACAAATCATACTCACGAATATATATACACACACACACACACACAACAAACACAAGAAAAACAGTCATTTATACACACGGATATAAATGGTCAAATATACACACAGACAAACACTCATGCACAAACACATACACACACGTACACAATCACATACACGCAGCTATACACATATAAACATACACACAAATACATGTACACACACGCATGCGCACAAATGCACACACAATTACATAAAAATGCACACAGACACATACACACAACACACAAACACAAACACATGCAACAATACACAGACACTGGGGCCCATACTATTGTGCAGTAGAGAACCAAAGATTCGAACACTGGCACTGTGTACCAGCAATTACATCCAGGTGGCGATGATCACAACTCCGCTAATCTGTTACATATTTGGGAACCACCATACAAGCTTTCATGATTAAGAAAACAAACAAACACCATTGGGATGCTATTATCAACAGTCAACAAATAAACAGACTCAAACATGAACGTATCTGTGGAATAAATCAAATAAATGACCCGGGTAACGAATTATCTCTCGTTGTTACCATGACAATGTAAACATCAACGGTTGCCATTGCCAACGGTATGGAATATGAGAGCTATTTTTGTATGGTGGTAACATGACCGGATATAATGCATTGGCCATACATTGTTCCACACACATATATATTCTGTGTGTGGAACAATATACGAGTATATATATATAAGGAGATATATATATATATATATATATATATATATATATATATATATATATATATATATATATATATATATATTATAATATATAAGGAGATATATATATATATATATATATATTATAATAATAAGATATTTCCCACATTCAGTAAACAATATTTCAGAAAGCAATGGCAAACTACTGAACGTATTTATATAGTTTAGACAATCACTACAGCCAAAAAATGCTGGGTTGATGACTACTTCCTGAATAGAATACGCTACAATTATTTAAATTTAATAATAAGATAGATGGATAGATGGATGGATATATAGATAGACAGAAAGTTATATATATATATATATATATATATATATATATATATATATATATATATATATATATATATATATATATATATATATATATATATAGTTAGAGACAGACAGACAGAAAGATAGACGGCTAGACTTCTAGACAGATAGATAGATAGATAGATAGATAGATAGATAGATAGATAGATAGATAGATAGATAGATAGATAGATAGATAGATAGATAGATAGATAGATAGATAGATAGATAGATAGATAGATAGATAGATAGATAGATAGATAGATAGATAGATAGATAGATAGATAGATAGATAGATAGATTAAATGAAATGGCCAGTATAACTATGAGATGGATAGTGCAACTATAGGATGGATAGTATAACTATGAGACGGATAGGGTAAATATGAAATGGCTCGTGTAACTATGAGATGGGTAATGTAATGAGACGGATAGTGTAACCATAAGATAAAAGTGTAAATATGAGATGAATAATGTAACCATGAGATGGATAGTGTAAATATGATATTACTATTGTAAGTATGAACAGGCTAGTGTAACAATGAGATAGATAGTGCTAACTATATGATAATTAATGTAACTAGGAGATGGATAGTGTAATTATTAGATGGATATTTAACTATGAAATGAATAGTGTAACTATGAGATGGATAGTGTAAATAGGAGGTGTATAGTGTAACTAGAATATGGATAGTGCAGCTATAGAGTGGGTAGTAAAGGTAGCGGTAAACTGATTATTCTTCTTCTTTCCTTCCTCTTTTACCCTTTACGGGTGTCGAAGGAGATACAATGTTTTTGTTCTCGCTTTTCTGGCAGCTTCAGATAATGTTATTTGGTGTTCGTGTAATGTCTCTTTGATGTTGTCGATCCAGCGTACTCTAGGTCTACCCTTGGCTCTTCTTTCTGCTTCTCCTCTCTTCGTATATGCTTTATAAACTAATGAATTACACGGCATTCTTTCCAGATGACCAAACCATTGTATATGTTGGTTTTGTATGTATTGTAGAATTGATATGACACGTACTCTTTCTCTTACGATATCGTTTCTAATTCTGTGTCTTATGGTCACTCCCGTGGCTTTTCTCAGACATCTCATCTCTGTTGTAACCAGTTGTCTCTTATGTTTTGTTGTTAAGGACCATGTTTGACATTGGTAGCACTGATTATTAACCGGCAATATAGCACACGATTTTCCAATATGTCCACAACTGTCTAGCTAATTGTTGATCAGAAACCGCTGGACTAGTGTCGCTTATCGCACTTCTCAGTAGTAATGCCATTATTCCTCGACCTTCCCACAGCATAAGCCCTGGTACCTTACTTCCTTGTGGATGAATGAACAACGGGAGTAGTATTTTTTAAATTTCAAACTAAGAATAATTACTGAAATCGAAGCTAGGTCTGATGGTTAGCGAGAAAGTGACAATACTACAATCTCACAACGCATACAATGTATGCATAATGTGTGGGAGCCGCACTAGTGTCATGTTAAGTTGTTTAAGTTATTTAGTGGTAAGTATTTTCCCGCCGACCAGCAGACATAATTTTCGAGTTCACTCTTCATTCGTGGTTTGAAGTAAAGAATTAATTCCGTGGTTCATCCAGTCACAAATAATCAGGGTACCAGAGCTCATGTTTTGGGGAGAATCTGAGGAATAGCGTCGTCGTTAGTGAGCAACTGCGGTAGGCGATGCTAGCCAGGTGGTATCTGATCAACCACTAACTAAGCAACTGAACACTTATGGGAAACCGTGTGCTTTTACGCTTGTTTATAACTCACCATATCTTTACCGTTTATGGATAGTGTGACATGGAAATGTATCCCATTAAATGATATAATAATAATAAAATATAATCTGATTTAGGAAGTCATTTCTCATTGATTGAATTCTAGCCAAAAATGTTCTCTGAGGAATAAATACTGTACAATCATTTGTTTTCTTGATGACTGAACATTTACTAATCATTTGTTTTCTTGATGACTGAACATTTACTAATCATTTGTTTTCTTGATGACTGAACATTTACTAATCATTTGTTTTCTTGATGACTGAACATTTACTAATCATTTGTTTTCTTGGTGACTGAATATTTATTTATCATATGTTTTCTTGATGACTGAATATTTATTTATCATATGTTTTCTTGATGACTGAATATTTATTTATCATATGTTTTCTTGATGACTGAATATTTATTTGTCATATATTTTCTTGATGACTGAATATTTATTTATCATATGTTTTCGTGATGACTGAACATTTACTAATCATTTGTTTTCTTGATGACTGAACATTTACTAATCATTTGTTTTCTTGATGACTGAACATTTACTAATCATTTGTTTTCTTGATGACTGAACATTTACTAATCATTTGTTTTCTTGATGACTGAACATTTACTTATCATATGTTATCTTGATGACTGAACATTTACTTATCATATGTTATCTTGATGACTGAACATTTACTAATCATTTGTTTTCTTGATGACTGAACATTTACTTATCATATGTTATCTTGATGACTGAACATTTACTTATCATATGTTATCTTGATGACTGAACATTTACTAATCATTTGTTTTCTTGATGACTGAACATTTACTTATCATATGTTATCTTGATGACTGAACATTTACTTATCATATGTTATCTTGATGACTGAACATTTACTAATCATTTGTTTTCTTGATGACTGAACATTTACTAATCATTTGTTTTCTTGATGACTGAACATTTACTAATCATTTGTTTTCTTGGTGACTGAATATTTATTTATCATATGTTTTCTTGATGACTGAATATTTATTTATCATATGTTTTCTTGATGACTGAATATTTATTTATCATATGTTTTCTTGATGACTGAATATTTATTTGTCATATATTTTCTTGATGACTGAATATTTATTTATCATATGTTTTCGTGATGACTGAACATTTACTAATCATTTGTTTTCTTGATGACTGAACATTTACTAATCATTTGTTTTCTTGATGACTGAACATTTACTAATCATTTGTTTTCTTGATGACTGAACATTTACTAATCATTTGTTTTCTTGATGACTGAACATTTACTTATCATATGTTATCTTGATGACTGAACATTTACTTATCATATGTTATCTTGATGACTGAACATTTACTAATCATTTGTTTTCTTGATGACTGAACATTTACTTATCATATGTTATCTTGATGACTGAACATTTACTTATCATATGTTATCTTGATGACTGAACATTTACTTATCATATGTTATCTTGATGACTGAACATTTACTAATCATTTGTTTTCTTGATGACTGAACATTTACTAATCATTTGTTTTCTTGATGACTGAACATTTACTAATCATTTGTTTTCTTGATGACTGAACATTTACTAATCATTTGTTATCTTGATGACTGAACATTTACTTATCATATGTTATCTTGATGACTGAACATTTACTTATCATATGTTATCTTGATGACTGAACATTTACTAATCATTTGTTTTCTTGATGACTGAACATTTACTTATCATATGTTATCTTGATGACTGAACATTTACTTATCATATGTTATCTTGATGACTGAACATTTACTTATCATATGTTATCTTGATGACTGAACATTTACTAATCATTTGTTTTCTTGATGACTGAACATTTACTTATCATATGTTATCTTGATGACTGAACATTTACTTATCATATGTTTTCTTGATGACTGAACATTTACTTATCATATGTTATCTTGATGACTGAACATTTACTTATCATATGTTATCTTGATGACTGAACATTTACTAATCATTTGTTTTCTTGATGACTGAACATTTACTTATCATATGTTATCTTGATGACTGAACATTTACTAATCATTTGTTTTCTTGATGACTGAACATTTACTAATCATATGTTATCTTGATGACTGAACATTTACTTATCATATGTTATCTTGATGACTGAACATTTACTAATAATATGTTATCTTGATGACTGAACATTTACTAATCATTTGTTTTCTTGATGACTGAACATTTACTTATCATATGTTATCTTGATGACTGAACATTTACTTATCATATGTTTTCTTGATGACTGAACATTTACTTATCATATGTTATCTTGATGACTGAACATTTACTTATCATATGTTATCTTGATGACTGAACATTTACTAATCATTTGTTTTCTTGATGACTGAACATTTACTTATCATATGTTATCTTGATGACTGAACATTTACTAATCATTTGTTTTCTTGATGACTGAACATTTACTTATCATATGTTATCTTGATGACTGAACATTTACTAATCATATGTTATCTTGATGACTGAACATTTACTTATCATATGTTATCTTGATGACTGAACATTTACTAATCATTTGTTATCTTGATGACTGAACATTTACTTATCATATGTTATCTTGATGACTGAACATTTACTAATCATTTGTTATCTTGATGACTGAACATTTACTAATCATTTGTTATCTTGATGACTGAACATTTACTTATCATATGTTATCTTGATGACTGAACATTTACTTATCATATGTTATCTTGATGACTGAACATTTACTAATCATGTTTTCAAAAACCACTTTTGGCAGTAGTGAAACAACGTAAACGTGTTCGGTTGGATAAGTGAGACACGACTTAACTTTCTAAAACTAATTTTCAAAGAACGTTGGGGAAGGGGGGGGGGTGTGGTGGGTGGAGAAGAAGAGGAAAAAAAAGATTTATAACAGCAAAGAGTAGTCTGGTCATGACTACACTCCTCTGAAGGGTTGAGAACAGATGTGTTTGGGGAACGTTCTGTGTTATCTCAACATGACACCCCGACGAATCTGACGGGTTATGGGTTTTCTTAGTATCATTATTATTATTGATAACTGACTTTATGTTAAGAATATATTGAATTATTTATTGAAAACCATAATTGATAATGATATATTGATCTTAATTATTGAATATCTGACAATCATACCTGTAATATTATCTTTCTCCAAGACAGTCTCTGTGATTTACCTACTTATGTTTGTATCGATTGAGTATCAGACGAGATGGTGCGCGATAATGTCGCAATGGCTGTGCTAGCTTATTTAATGTATTCATAACATGGATTTATTGTTTATTTCATTTCACGATCGATTAATCAAAGCGTGGCAGGAGTTTAAGCGACAACAGGTTTAAATATATGATTGAACTACCCTATGAAAGGAAAATAAATACCAAAACAAATTCGATACTTATCAATAAATTAATGGATTGTAACATAAGCATGACAAATCATGGGAAAGACTAGAGACTTATCAATTAATTAACATTAACTTGAACAATGGCATCATACGCGTGACAAATCATGGGGAAGACTAGAGACTTATCAATTAATTAACTTGAACAATTGCAACATACGTGTGACAAATCATGGGGAAGACTCGAGACTTATCAATTAATTAACATTAACGTGAACAATGGCATCATACGCGTGACAAATCATGGGGAAGACTAGAGACTTATCAATTATATAACTTGAACAATTGCAACATACGTGTGACAAATCATGGGGAAGAATCGAGACTTATCAATTAATTAACATTAACTTGAAAATGGCAACATACGCGTAACAAATCATGGGGAAGACTAGAGACTTATCAATTAATTAACTTGAACAATTGCAACATACGTGTGACAAATCATGGGGAAGACTCGAGACTTATCAATAAATTAACTCTGACACGAACATAATAGAAAATTCATGGAACAAACTCAAAACGTATTAGGAAATTAATTTAGGCAATGATGGCATAAAATCTACACATCAAGAGACAAGTTGGATGTATCACAAAGTCATGGATGTACTGGACAATTACGAAGAAGAAAGTGAAGAGACAGTATGCGTGTTTATAAAATGGTAGAAGTGGTAGGTGACAAGGGAGAGGAAGATAGTGCGTCCACTCTGGAAAGATCAGAATAACCCACGATACAATTATTAATAGGAAATGCAATAAACAAAGCATCAATAAACAAGGCAGCAGGCTCTGATAGCATACAAATAGAACGTATCAAAGCAGCAGCAGAGAGCGGGAAAAAATGACTACACAGACATTTCAATGTAATATTGAAGAAACAAGAAACACCGAAAGACTGGAGGAACGCGACAATCATTCCCATATGGAAGAAAAAAGGCAGTAAGAGAGACTGCACAAAATACAGAGGGATATCCTTACTAAGCCACACAGGACAAATTGTTAACAAAATATTAGAACAACGACTACGATCATACATTGAACAACAACTTCAAAACACCCAAGTGGGATTCCGTAAGAACAAAAGCTGTACTGATGCTATCTTTACACTTAGACAACTAACAGAAAGAGCCACAGAAAACAACAAAGAATTATACATCGCATTCGTTGATCAAGAAAAGGCATTCGACAGAGTAGACAGACAACAACTATGGAAAACACTATCAATATATGGAGTTCCAGAACATTTAATCAACATATGCAAGGGCATTTATGCTAATAGTCAATGTGAAGTAAGAACAAATGCAGGAGTGTCCAAAAATTTCCAAATTCAATCAGGAGTTCGCAAGGGGTGTGTCCTATCCCCCCTACTTTTTATAACATATATCGACCACATCTGTAAAATAACAAGTACCAACGGAGAAGATGTCCGCAGTGTTATGATCAGGCTCTTGTCCTTCTTCAGCTTTAATATCCAAACTCCCACTGGATCTCTCTTGTAGCAGGACAATGGTCTACTAGATTTACAGCAGCAGAACGTAGTTCACAGAATGGAAATGCGCTGTTTCGCCGTTTTATGTACTACGTTTTATAACTACGTTCTGTTGCCAACAGTCTTCGGCGAAATGATCTAGTTCAAAATCAATAAGAATTAAAACATAAACTGGAAACATCAAATGACAAACTCAAGACTCATCACTGAATGAATTTTGGTAACCAGAACAGAAAACTTGACAAATCATGATATAAACTTAAGACTTATCAATGAGTTGACTGGCAATGAAAGCCGAAAAATAAACAAATCATGAAGACACATATGTACATACAATTTATTATAGACGTAAATGAATAATGAATGCAAACAAATAGCTTAATAGACAGAATGAAAATGTTTAGAAGAATTGACAACATGGCACAAATCTGCTAGCAGTTCTCTATGACAATAAGCATTACTAAAACTGTGGCAATGTGTCAGGTATATACAGTACCAGCACACCACATTAACTAAACAACACCCATATAAAGCAAGTCGACAACTTTTACAACCTAGGATCCACAATTACATCTACGCTTTGCCAGGAAAATGTAATAAATTGCACGCGTATAAAAGCGGCTAATATTTTTGGCGGTCAGTCAACGCGAATTGGAAAAACCATAAATTAAAATTGAAAATAAAGATGCAGACCTATCAAACATGCGTGCTGAGTACACTATACTACGCATCTGAAGCATGGACTACCTAAACCAAACATGAGAGGAGACGTAACATATTTCATCTAAGATGTCTTCGGAAGATCTTAAACATCAAATGACACGACACTATCACCAACATGGAAGTCTTGCCCCGCACTCAGCTACCAAGATTGCGTTCCGCAGATTTAAATATTTAAATAGATTTAAATAGATTGCGTTCCGCAAAAAGAATGCCAAACTGCCGCATCCTAAAACAAGTCTTATTAGGGGAACTGGCTGAAGGCCACTCAGTGGTAGACCAGTGCTGAGGTATAAAGACATCTGCAAATTCTCAATGAAAGGCTTCCAAATAGAAACCAAAAACTGGGAAAACACGGCCGAAACTCGGGATGTCGAGAGACAGAACCTGCGTGCGGGCGAAGTATTGTTCAGAAATAATATGTTTAAAGATATGGAAGAAATAAGAGAAATACGGGAGAGCAAGACGCAAACAAAAGTCTTCCGTTGCTGTGATATGATCGCTTGAAATCTTCCGTTGCTGTGATATGATCGCTTGAAATCTTCCGTTGCTGTGATATGATCGCTTGAAATCTTCCATTGCTGTGATATGATCGCTTGAAATCTTCCGTTGCTGTGATATAATCGCTTGAAAAGTCCACATTCCTGAAAAAATATTCAACGGTTTGCTTCTTCTTATTGCTAAATGACTGTCTGCCAGACGCAAAAAGTCATACAGTAGTTGTTCTTCTGATGTTGACACAAAAAGTCATACAGTAGTTGTTCTTCTGATGTTGATATTATTGCTTGATTGTCTGCAAAAAAAGAAGTTCTCCCAGGATTTTGTATAGGTTGTCTTCTTCATTGGTTTTGGCAATTTTACATATGCAATCGATATATGTGATGAATACGCATGTGGTTGCGTCTGTGGGTCTCACCAATGGACCACTAGACAACCACCCATGCAACAGAAAACCTTAGTAGATGAAATACCGTTATATTGAGGTTATCTTCTTATAGAAGCTTCATGGCACGTCAGCTATACAATTATGCTTATTATGCTGTTATTTTGTTGTTGAAATGTGTTTCATGTTTACTTGAATATATGTATGCACCCTTTGTGGTTGGGAGGGAGCCAGAGATGTACTGTGCAGCACTGGGGAGGAGGAAACTGACAGCACTGTTTCTTTCCTATGGCTGAGACACATCATAGAGGCAGAGTGACTCAGGACGTGACAATCCTTTTGACTTGAACATTTGGTTGCATGCCTGGAGAAATAGAGAAGTTCGGTATAACCAGTAGTCAATTGGTGGCGGGGAATGAGCACAGTGAACCCTATCTTGGCTGCGGTAGCTCGGAGGAGTGCATAGGTTGAAACTTACCTTCCTGGAGGTGTGATAATTATTCTCTGGCTCTGGCCGAGGGTGGGCAGAAAATCCACAGACTTCCCAGCAATATAATGCCATTTAATGGCATTGGGTCAAAGGGCATGAGCCCATGGACCCCTGGAACAGCAACCAATCAACCATGTGATGAATAGCAAATGAGATAGAACACATCTTTCTCGCACGCTAGAGATATGTGGTTTTATCTGAAAGCCCTACACTCGTATTAGCTGCACATTGACTATCTGTGTAAATACTCCTACACAAGTTGATTAGATATTGTGAAACCCTATATTTTGAAGTATGTCTACTCAGTCGAAGACTTTTTAATTGGTCTACAAATGCGATATAAAATTCTTGATTATTTTCAGTTATTTTTTTCGGTCAGTATCTCAGTGTTATGATGGCATATGTACAGCTCTTGTTTTTACGGAATCAAGGTTGAGTGATGTTAAGCTGTTGTTCGATGAATGCTTGTAATATTCTTTCTAGAATTCTGTAGATAATTTGTTTCTACAACAATAAGAAGAAAACGATGGACTTATATCGGACATGTACTTATATTGAATGAAAAAATATTGCCACGGAATCATTAAAATGGGTACCAGATGGGAAAAGAAAAAGAGAAAGACTAAGATAAACGCTTCGCAGAATAACCATGACTATGGGTATGAACAACATTCAAGAAACTACACACAGTAGAATAACAACGATCGAACTGGTTTCGAAAGCTCTGGTTTCTGCTGTATGCATAGTATTCAGCGCTGAAGGAATATAGACATATGGATGGATGGATAGATGGATTGATTTCAAATAGCAACGACTCATAACACAATTTCCATGCTCTCTTACAATTTTTCTATTTCAAATATTGAAGATTCTCGGTTTCTTTCTACTTCCAAAAAATAACTTTTCTGGTCTTACTAAATTACACACATTTTCTCTACATTTCTCTGCTTGTAATTCTCTGTGACATTCTCTTCCTCGTTATCATCCCCTCTGTCTCTTCTCTGCAGACACTTTTACCTTATCTCTACGATTTCTGTTATGTAAACTTAAAAACTTTCCGTAATGCATGTTTCTTGTTAACTCGTATATCCAGAAGCACCTAAAATTAATAGACCAATCTGTCGTACCGGTAAGTTATGCCATCCAAGAAAACATTCAGAGCGATAAAGAATTGAAACATTCTGGGGAAAATGGAAAGATATTTTTTTCTCGTTTGTTATCACACTGCTGCTCGATTTTTATTGTAGCTGGACAATGGTCCTACAAAATATCCAGCAGGATGTAGTCCAAAGAACGGAGATGTGTTATGTCCCCGTTTTATTTGCGCCAATGTTCCGACACATCCCAGGATGGGCGATTTCCCTTACTAAGACTAGTTATTTTCTTTAAGGAAGCGCAGTGGCGTGACTTCTCAATTAACTGACCAGAGTACTAACTCATTTTGCGTCACCGAGTAGACCAATCCGACTATTGCTGTGATTTCCATTGGCTGGCGAAACGAAGCATAAATAAATGCCCAATTAAAAGAATGAACATTTTTGAAGTGGTCTAATGCAGTGAGGGGTAAGACAAGGATGCATTTTATCACCAAGCCTATTTAATATCTACACAGAGAATATCTTTAAAAATATAGAAGATGTGCCAGGACTCAAGATCAATGGGGAAATAATAAACATGAACTATAAATACTGAGATTAGGTCAATAATTCAAGTAATGAATATGGACTAAATATAAATATCCAAAAAACAAAAACCATTATAAACAGCAAGGACACAGAAGAACAAGAACTAAACATACATGGTGAGAAACTACAACAAGTGAAACATTATCAATATCTTGGACACATAGTCACAAATAATGGCAGATGTGAAACAGAAGTTAAAAGGAGAATAGGAATGGCCAAAAGTACCTTCAATGACATGAGGAAAATAGTAACATTTAAACAAATTACAAACAAGTTAATAATGCGAATTATAAAATGCTGAATCTATTCTATATTAATGTATGCATCAGAAACATGGACACTAAATAAACAATTAGAAGACAGAATTGATGCCTTTGAGATGTGGGTATATAGGAGAATAGGGAGAACATCATGGAAAGAGAAGAAAACAAATAAAGAGGTGTTAAAACATTTACTATTACTAAAAGAAATAATGATCAGTCAAATAAAGTATTTTGGAGACATTAAAAAACATGCCACCTCATTGAAGACTTTACTTGAGGGTAAAGTCAAAGAGAAGCGACAGAATGTAGACAGAAATACAAGTGGGAGAGTAACATCACAAGATGGACAGTTTACAGCCTAGCAGCGTGTACCACCGCATCAAAAGATAGCGGATGTTAAACCCACATAAAATCTGTTGCCGCCAACCTTCGTTGCGGAGACGGCACTTGATTATAATGATGAATACAGTGCTTATGTACACAGGCATGTTATATCGGATGTCACGGCCGGCAGAAATCATGTATTAGCTACCCAGCCCGGAGATCCAAAATTCAATTTCCTGCTTCACTAGAAATATTTTTTAAATTACCTGCGGCTCTTAGGTCAACCCAGCCAAAATTAAACGGGTACCACGTTTTCTGGGAAAGTAAAGGCGAAGGTTGCAATATTGATTACAGTATCTTGTGGCGCGCCGCTGATCTATGCAAAATGTGGGATTATCTAGAAATCTCTAGAATAGCATCTACAAAGCAGAAGTCTTCTTCTTCTTCTGCGTCCGTTCTCAAACTCCTGCAAATTAGCAGGATGTAGTCCGGAGAACGGAATGCGCTGTGTCATGATTTACAACATTGCTGCGATATCTGTGCCTTTCGGCCCGACACATCCGACTTCAGAATGGCATTGGGTCACTGACCCTCTATGAGATGGGACAGCCAACTCCATCCCATAACCTCCTTAGTCGGCTTTTACGACATGCATGGAAGGTAAACAGTGTTGCTATTCTTTGCTCCCCTTTCGGGCTCCAGCAACACACGGGCTTAGCAGTCTAAAGCAGTCTTCCCCCTAATGCCCATCAATGACGTGGAAAAAGCATAGTCCTTTTTAGTGGAATTTTTGACAATTTCTAGAAACATTTAGTGGACATTTTGATGATAGATGACACGTTGCAGTGCAAAACTGGTTTAAAAATGTCAACTCTATGTACCTCTCTTGGTGGTTTTACCAGAAACTATTTTTTACCAGAAAAAATTCCACTAAAAGTTATCAGAAACTATAATTTAAAATTTCCACTAAAGTTCCCAGAAACTATTATCAAAAATCCACTAAATGTTTAAGGGAATGAGAAGGGTGGTTGAACCATACAACTATCCCACCCCATTTACACACCGATTTGGTATGTCCTGCGTATAAATTTCAGTTATAAATTTCACTATTAAAAAGTTTTAAAATGAAATATTGACTTTATTACTCCAATTATCTTTATTTCTTTTCTGCGATCTATATCTATCAACGCATTTTTATCTACACTTTCTTTAGTATAACCTCCATTGCATATTAGCTAGATCTTTCATTCATGTTGCGTTCTATTTCTCTATTACTTCTCTAGGCGATTTAGCCAACTAACTGCAGTTTAGTTTCTCAAGCTCATGCCTGACAGGGTTAATTTCTCCTGGTATTTCGAGAAGTGACAGTCCAATGGAAACATGGTCACGTGATCAGATTTACCATCGGAGACAAGAATTGGACTTGACAGGCAGACTTCACAACAGATGCATCATGGGACTCGTTTAATCAGCAGAAACCATGCAGCCCGAAAAGAGAGCAAATTACAGACGATAATGAGGAACTAAAGAGCGCTGAACATGGTAATTGTATACTTCATTCTTAAAAATATATCATCAAGTGCCGTGCCTGATAATTGTAGATAATCTTTGTTCTCGTGTCATTTACAGAATGCTGCCCTCACTGTGACTCTGTAAGCCTTTCGGTTCTGTGGAAGCTGCCCTGCTTCTTCCATTGTCATGTTCAGAGGATCTTCGATGTCATGTGTCAATTGTAGTCTTTGTCTGCCTCTTGTGTTCTTTCCTGGAACTTTTCTCTCCATGATTAACCTTTCTAAACCATTGTGTTTTTTTATATGATTGAAATATGTAAATTTGTGTTTTAAAAAAATAATTTTTGGTGCCAGTCTTCTATTTTCAGATTTTTGCACAATTCTGCCTTGGTTCGTCTTTCTGTCCATGATATTCTTAGGACCTTTCTATAATATTTTATTTTGATTGCCGATATTTTCTTTTCCATTGCAGATGTCATTGCACACGTCTCACAACCATATATTGCCACAGGAAAGATATAGCTTTTTAATAGTTGTAACTGTTTTTCTGTTTGTCCTTTGCCATATATTTTTTACCTGCGACGATTTTTGTAGTGCCATTGTTAATCTCTTTCCGATTTCTGCAGAGCAATTTTCTGTGGTG
Source organism: Meghimatium bilineatum (assembly GCA_034231615.1). Lineage (NCBI taxonomy): Eukaryota > Metazoa > Mollusca > Gastropoda > Stylommatophora > Philomycidae > Meghimatium > Meghimatium bilineatum. The sequence continues at coordinate 62,492,953 of CM067299.1, read as the reverse complement.
TTTATGGTTGATCAGAGATATTCAAAGTTGATGACATTTTCTAGTTGTTCTTTGTCAATGATTATTGTAGATGCCAGTTCATCTCAGCTGATATGCATTATTTTTGTCCTTTTTTCATTGAGGAAAAGATTTTGTGCCTTGCTATGATGTTTAACTGACATCATTATGTGTTATAAACCTGTAGTGCCTCTTGATAATAGTGTGCTGTATAGTAACATTCTAGAGACTAACGGGAATTGAACAACGTCCGAATTTATCCTCTTGCTCCCTACTTGAATTTTCTAGTAACATTCAAGTCCGTTAAAAAACAGTACTAAACGAAAAACTAAATTCATTGTTTATCCGGTTTGTGTCCTCTGCTCCCTCCTCTACGGTAGTGAAACATGGGCAACCTATATGCAAGAGTGCAGACAACTAAAGCAACTGTTATACGTGGTGCCTACGCAAAATTCTTGCTTAGGTGTGCAATAAAGTCACCAACTGTGATTAATTGGAAAGATCAGGCAATGGCGCAATATTTTATATCGATAATTGGTAATAATTGCAGCAAAACTGTAGTCCATTGGGGAAAACTTGGAACAGGATAATAACGTTTCGCTAATCACTTTTTACATCATACGACTAGTTGTGCTGTATCTCTTTCCTAATGTATTTCTCTCTACAATCAACTGTTAAAACATGTTCTTATTGTATTGTCTCAATATGCATCTGCTTTTATAGCTAAATTCCTTTTTTTGTACCCTGTCTTTTTCTTCTTCTTCTGTACATTTATCTTCTTAAATTTATCGCGTCACATTTTTTCAGCTTGACGTCTAAGTCACTTTGACTTACGGAATGGGACAGCCAACACCGGCTCAAACCACCTCTTTAGTAGCCTCATATGACTGTCATGGCAGGTTTCAGTGTCGCTATTGTTTAGTTTTTATTTGTGCTCCGGGCATCACACGGTTGTGTCGCTTTTCTGTATATTTATGTTTTCTCTTGATATCTCTGAATATTACTGTCTGTTATCCATACTGCCGATTAATCCATAGCTCTGTATCTCCCATTATATCTGTCTCCATGTCCACACATCCTAGACGCAATGAAACATTTCCGGATGTAAGGACCCAGACACGGTTATTAACAGGACACCAAATCAGGAGACATACGGGTTACTATGACAACCAATATGGCGGTTAGACACACCAAAATTACAGTCACTATATCATTGGTTCTCTGCTCTCATTTAGTTTCGAAATATTTCTTGCATAATGAAGTAAAAGTGGAAAGAGAAAATGACAGGCGGGGAAGCTGTAGGCGGTGTCACTGTAATTTTCAAGTTAGGGACAACATGAACTTCGGATCTTTTTGTAGAAACCAATTTGTTTATGTCATGGAAAATGGGATTAGGGACAAGTTGCGACACGTTCATATACAAATGTGATATCTGTCTGTAGCAATAAATACAGTAATGCATGTGATATATGCTGCCGCCATGTATAAAATGCAATGCAAAAGAGGTATGTCTGTTGCAATGCAGTACAATAAAAACATAACAGAAAGTGGAAGGGGGTGAAATAATTCACACTCGATAAATTGTACTAGAGGTATTATAATCAGTAATAGATAAATTATACTGGAAGTGAAATAATTAATAATATATCAAGTGTACTCAAGTTGAGATAATGAATAATATATCCATTGTACTGGAGATGAGATAATCAATAAAAGATCAATTGTACCGAAGTTGAGAGAATGAATAAGATATAAACTGTACCGAAGGTGAGATAATCAATAACATATAAATTATAGTGAAGTTGAGATTATGAATAATATATAAATTGTACCACAGGTGAAATATGATCATACATTGTACTTACCAAATATTTCTACAATCATTCCAAGGGGCATAACTAGCAGAGACACAAGCAGATCAGCGATAGCCAATGACATCAGAAAGTAGTTCGTCATGTTTTGAAGTCGCTTATCCCAACAGACTGCCAAACAAACCAGAAGGTTGCCTACTGTGGTACAGGCGATGATGAGACTGAGACCCATCATGCCCCACTCCAGGGGATTAGCCTGAATGTCATCTGATGTGTGGTTTAAGCTTTCTGATGTGTTGCCAAAGACATGGCTATTGTTAAGAGCATAGTTTTGATGACGAAGGAAACCGTTGTTGAGATGAATTGGCGTAGTCATGTGGTGTAAGAGGCTGGGAATTGAGTCCCTGGATGGAGACTCGGGAATAGAACTCATAGCGTTAACAATTGTTGATTTCTGACGTCATCGAAGGAGGTAATACTGATGCAAGACTTGAATCTCACGTGGTCGTCAGAATAACAAAAGACACCTCTTAACAAGACCATCTATTGCAAATTTAGCCTGTCAAAAACATTCTATTTCATATAAAATTATCTCTAGGAACTTATGATCAGAAGTCATCATCAGAAGTTTTTCAATCATCTTTCATTAATGCATGTTTTCCTGTTAAGGAGTGCAGGGAGGCTTTCTATTTTCAATCATCGAATTCCTGAAAATAGTGCAATCAAAAATATAATATTTTCAATACAGCTACATATATCAAGTTAGAATTCCGTACTCTAGATAATTCACATTAGTGAATCACATTCTACGATGTCATATTAATGTGTCTCATTATATGAAAAATTATGTTAAATTAAGTTATACATGTCACTTTGTGGTTAGTTAGACCTAGATGGTATGTTCCACACTATTATCAATCAAGTTAATATGTCTATGTGATCATTTAAAACAAGTCAACGAGCTCCATTCTGTGACATGAGTTAACAGGTCCCAATCTGTGATTAGCTAAGTCAAATTTACATCACACCGTGGAATCAGCTAAATGCCATAAATCTGTGATAAGTCAAGTCTCACTATGAGATAAGCTAAATTAATCTGTCACAATTTGTGATATGTCAAAATGTCCACTCTGTGATAAGTCAAATTATCAAGATCACACTTTGTGGTAAGTTATCAAGTTAAGATTATCTACTTTGTGACTAGTAACATGTCCAACATTGTAATAATTAACGAACGGTTAACATGTTGAACTCCGTGACCAATAAAACACACTATCCAATCGCATTCTATGATAAATTCAATCAATTACAGGTTATACCGATCAATTGCCATTGCAAAAAGAAGACAAATGTAAAGATAACCTGATTTATGAATCAGTGTTACAGCAGCACAGCTTCCTAGTGAGTGGGCAACACGAGATTATCTGACTATTGTCGCATGCCCCACTTGCTAGGTACCGATAACCCATTCCTCGGCTTTACCAGAGCATAACCCATGGTGTCATATCTCCTTGTGGTTGGGTGGACAACTAAAGTAATTTTGTTTCAAATCACACGTGACGAGTGAGCTCGAAATCCGGATTCGCTGGTCGACGGAAGAGTTACTTAAAACTAAAGTACCGTTATTCCCAAGTCAACATTTCCCACTTTGTGAGCAGTATGCTAAGTCAACATGTTCCACGGTGTGAGCATTAAGTCAAGTGAATATATCCCACTTTATGTTAATTACATTGAGTCAGCATTTTTCACCTTGTGGGCATTAAGTCAACTTAATGTGGTTCACTTTGTGATAACTCAGTCCAATCACATGTCCTTCTTTGTGATCAGTAAGTCAAATCAAATGTCTCACTATGCGTTCATTAAGTCAACATGTCTCACTCTGCGATCATTAAGTCAACATGTCTCATTCTGCGATCATAAGTCAACATGTCTCACTCTGCGATCATTAAGTCAACATGTCTCACTCTGCGATCATCAAGTCAACTTGTGACACTCTGCGATCATCAAGTCAACATGTCTCACTCTGCAGTCATTACGTCAACATGTCTCACTCTGCGATCATCAAGTCAACATGTCACGATCTGCGATCATCAAGTCAACATGTCCCACTCTGTGATCATTAAGTCAACATGTCACACTCTGCGATCATTAAGTCAAGTCAACGTGTCCCACTCTGCGATCATTAAGTCAACATGTCTCACTCTGCGATCATTAAGTCAACATGTCTCACTCTGCGATCATTAAGTAAACATGTCTCACTCTGCGATCATTAAGTCAACATGTCTCACTCTGCGATCATTAAGTCAACATGTCCCACTCTGCCACTCTCTGAAATAATTAAGCCAACATGTCCCACTTTGTGTCTATTAAATCAACACGCCACACTTTGCGGTCAGCTATGTTCCATCAATATATAAGACTCACATATTTACTTAACAGCTTACACTTAAGACGTATGAAAAATAAACTGTCTGTAATAAAGGGGCAAAAAGTTAATCACAAATATACATACATATATATATATATATAATGTGGCAAAATTTATAAATGTATAATGTGGCAAGAGTCAGAGGGAGAAACTAGATTAATGAAATAATGAAATACAAAAACCACAATTAACTAATCGATAGTGAGGTCTCGATGACCAAATTAACTATCCACTTCTTCAATATAAATTACGTTTACATGTGTGTCTGCTGACCTTAAATTAACGAAAATTTACAGTTTACAAATGTTAGTTGTATTATCAGAGGTGTCTTCATTTTGTACTATTTTCAGAGCTTGTACACAATTAGCACTTACAGATTTAAACGTGAGTTTTACTTCGTTGATTCTGTCAAGTTGAACTGGTCTGTGCTGGTATGAGCCCGTGTAAAGCAGACACCGTAGTATTGGGGAGTGATGTGTTGCATGGTATATTTGACAACTCAGTTTAATTTTTACATTAAATTTCTATGAACAATAGCAAAGATAAATCGTCTTCTTCTTATTTTGTGTTTGTTGTCAAACTCTTGTAGACGGGGATACCAACTCAGATATCAAGACTTTAATTGCTCTCGCCTCCAACGCCTTTAACAGACTCTCAAACATCTGGAGATCGAAGATCGCAAGTAAACACATCAAATTGAGACTTTTCAATGCAAGTGTGATTCCATCATTGACATGTGGATGTGAAAGTAGGAAATCTTCCGCAATAATGGATAAGAAGTTGATTGCCTTCAAGAATAGATGCCTCAGGAAAATCCCAAATACTAATTGGGAAGTCTTCAAATCAAACGACATACTAAAAGAGGAGACAAAACAAGAATATGTGACGAACATCATCAGAAAACGCCGCTGGACATACATCGGCCACATACTTAGAATGAAGGAAGATACATTCCACGACAATACATTCCACGACATGCCTTCATGTGGACACCAGACGGGAAAGAAAATACCAAAAACAACACACAGAAGAACATTTATGAATGAACTAAAATCAACAGGCATAAATGCACAAGACCTGCAATCCTTGGCAACTGATCGACAGGCATGGAGAACTATGACATCCGTCCTATATGCCAAACTTGGCAAAAGAGGAAATGACTGACTGAATCACTAGAATTATTTTCTCACTATTTGTTTTGTATATTCTTGACAAATACATAACGGTTTGAAACATTGAAAGTGTCTTGTGCAATGTTATTTGTATTTTTGTGTGTTTACACCCCATAACTCCTTAGTGATAGTCTATCAGTAATGATCAAGTGAAACATCAAAAACCTGTATTCTACGTAAGTTCTATTGTTATTCAGTTTTACAGCAGTATTACCTTTTGTTGATTATCTGGTCTATATGGTTCTCGGGATGATACTAACAATTTTATGCTTCCTGCCCGCAAGCGGAGGACTTTTGATAGTTTTCAGCGGCCCCTAAGCGATCGATCCGCGGCGAACGCCACCCCCACTTCTCATCTGCACTGGGAACACAGTCCCTTTCCCCCTTATTCATTTTGACTAACATGTTTACTAGTCACATGTTCCTTCCCTGAGAATGACTGGACAAATCGAAACATCAATAATGAGTATTGCGATACATATGCCAAACTGATCACTTCTTTTAGAACGATTGATGAAAAATCCGTCAAGTATGAAATGTAATCGGGACACAACAGCTCTGAATGTAATTATTCCATGTCAAAGAAGAATACAGACACAAAAGACGATCAGATTAATGGACGCGTATGCCTGCAGCTTTGTTGAAGAGTTCATAAATAGAGCAGAGAAAATATGAATGTTATTCTTCTTCTGCGAAAATTTTTTATGTGCTCGCTGTCAAATTTCTGCTGACTTGCAAAATGCATTTTAGGGAATGGAATGTAGCATACCTGTTTGCCGCTGTGCTGTGATATCAACACGTAAGACTCGACACATCCAACTTCAGCATGCAATTTGTGATCACTTTGACTACATATGAGAGCATTTAGACAACCATATTCGCCGAAGACGGATTTGTCGGGCCATTAGCGAATAAAATCTGGCAAATAAAACGGCGACACAACGCACTTCCATTCTCAAGACTACATCCTGCTGGAAATCTACTAGGACCATGGTTCTGCTACAAGGGAGATCAAGCGGGAGTTTGAGAATGAACGCTGAAGAAGAAGAAGAAGACAAACCCACAAACAACATCTTTAGTCGCCATACGACAAGCTGACACAACCATGTACACACATGACTGGGTGGTAGTTGGGTAAAGTGGTCAACCCATTCCGTAGACAATAATCATAATTGGCATTACGGAAAACAAAAGCATTACATACCCAACCCACCCCACCCCTCTTTTTTCAAAAAATAAAAATAACGACATTACGGCTGAAAATTCCCAAGAAGCTGTTATTTTTAAAGCTTCTGACTTTCTTATCCCTTTACAAAGTCGTCGTAAGATTCTGTAGATAAACAATCACATTTTGTTCCTCGTGTGGGTTCTACATAACATTGACTTGAGGACAGTTCATGAATCATTGCAGAAAGAAATCAAGCATCGAAGAATATGGAGGGAAAATTTAACAAAGAATCACACGCTTGATTATGACACACAGAATAGGTAAACATTCTGACTGTTGGTTCTGGTGTACAGACTAAAGAATGAATATAAGATTTGAATTTAGTATATAAACTAAAACAAATAATGTTGGTTTAGAGCTAATATTTATAGAAACGAGAGTGTTCGGTTTTCAAAGAAATACTTGGCAAGACATGGTCATACTTGACTTAATTGAGGTAAAAACTTCGAGCAGCCGATGAAGTGAAAAAGACTGAACTTAGTCTTGGCTACTGGACTGAAGATCTTAGCAAGACCAAAGAAATCATGAAAGTTGAAGGAAAAGAAGTAATGTAGGAAGGGAAGTGGTTGTTGCTTTGATCCTCAGGGGCTACGAGCAGTTAGTTCTTACTTATCATGTTCATGGGGTGGTTTTATCAGAAATAGACGCAGAACACTCCAACTCTCAGCTCTGTGAGATGCTTTGAGAACAATTATCCAAATCAGAGTGGGGGAAATTGGAAGGATAATCGTAATCAGAGAAGGAAAAAAATGGGTAACCATATGCAGAGAGGATAAGAGGAGGATAAGATTACGATAAGATGGTGTTTCCAAATCAGACCTAATCAGAGGTGACAAGTGGGGGTAACCTTAATCAGAAAAAGTAACCTTTATTTGACCCATTGTTCCACAAGTGGGAGCAGTTTTCTTCCGTGGTCCTCCATGATCCTAAAAAAATACGTTTTAATTACGCATCACCCACCTCACTGAAAACATATCTACGATGCTGTCCAGAGTTGAAGCCATTTTGAAGACGGATGTGTCAGGCAGAAAGGAACGGATATCACTAATAAATTATACACTTTGAAACAACACACTCCATTCTCCGAACTACATCCTGCTGATATGCAGACATTTGAGAACGAATGTAGCAGAAGAAAATGTATTGCCATACAAAAGCGCACACATAGCAGATTTCTCCCAATTGTCATACAAAAGCGCACATATAGCAGATTTCTGCCAATTGTCATACAAAAGCGCACAAATAGCAGATTTCTCCCAATTGTCAAACAAAAGCGCACAAATAGCAGATTTCTGCCAATTGTCATACAAAAGCGCACATATAGCAGATTTCTCCCAATTGTCATACAAAAGCGCACATATAGCAGATTTCTCCCAATTGTCATACAAAAGCGCACATATAGGATATTAGGACAAAAGCAAGCGCACGTAGTAGATTTGGTCTAAATTGTCTTACACAAGCGCACATATTGCAGATTTGCTCTAAATTGCCATAAAGTAGCGCACATGTAGCAGAATTGCCCTAATTCGCCTAACAAAAGCTTACATATGAAAGATTTGTCTTATATTGTCATACACAAGTGTACATATATCATATTTGCCCTAATATGTAATAAAAAACGAACGTATAACACATTTATGATAAATTGTCATACAAAAGCGCATCGATAGGAGGTTTGCGATATATTGTCATAAAAAAGCGCAAACATAGCAGATTTGCCTAAAATTGCCATGAAAAAGCACACATATAGTAGGTTTGCCATATATTGTTTTACAAAAGCGCAAACATAGTAGATTTGTCTAAATTGCCATACAAAAGCGCACATATAACAGATTTCTGATAAATTGTCATACAAAATCGCACGTATAGCAGATTTCCCTAATTTATCATACGAAAGGTCACATATAGAAGATTTGCCCTATATTGTAATACAAAAATACACATGTTGCAGATTTTCTCTAAATTGTCATAAAATAGCGCACATGTAGTAGATTTGCCCTAAATTGTCATACATAAGCGCACATATAGCATTTGTCTTATATTTTTATACAAAGGCCCACTTATAGTAGATTTACCCTACACTGACAGCAGAAATATTACTTTCACTTCATATGTATGCGAATAAAGGGTTAGAAGATAATCAAAATACTAAAATTCATCGCCTCGTCGTGCACCCTGAATGCAGACTGCTTTTAAACTCGTGCGAAACAGTCTGGATAATGCTTGATGGATCGTGTTCGGACAGTGCTGATTGAGAAGGAAGGAGATTTGTTTCTATACACAAAAACAATATCTCCTAATGACAACTCGTGGTCCCCACAGCTAAAACATTATCGGATCTCATTATCAGCGTCTGGCCTGAACTATGGAGCTTTCATCCATGTCCTCACCTCATGAATATCGTGAATCATGAGAACGTTCCCGGAAAAGTAATAGGCTAACATATTGAATACAACGAGAGGGCAGCACGACTCTAGAGGGCAATGCCATGTGCAAATAATATGAAGATAACGCTATATGGAGATCGTAACTAAAGCAATGCTTTGCTCGAGAATAAGCCTCTTGCTACCCCAAAGAAATATGTCTCGTGGAAAAGTAGACACAGAAATGTCTCCTAATGCTCCTAAATATGTGTAGATACGTGCATAGACATAACGGTAATAAAGCCAGAGGCAGACCATGTAAAAGATGGATCACAGAAATCAAAGAAGCCACAGGAACAAGCTTACAAACAGCGCACAAGAAGGCCATCTCCAGAGAACTCTTCCACCCCCTGACGCTGCAAGGCAAACAAGGGACACAGCGTATAGATAGATAGACTCAAATCTGGACCAGATGTTCACGATGTTTATGAAAGAAACCTAGATTAAGCGGGCTAATTCACCAGAGCTCAGCTCTATTGTAAATTAATTCCTATCCATGCTCAGATGAGAAAATGTTTCTTTTTCTATGGTACATGAGCGTTACGAATAAGTACGCGAGACATATTCACTGGCTGCGGAGCATATAGTGCGAGAGAGACGTAGTTGACCGAAGTGTAAATCCCTGTTTACCGCCTTCTCGAAGACAGGGATATGTTTTTACCTCTAAAGTTCAAGAGCATGGCGAGTGATAAAATGTTATGGCTTTCAGTCGATACACACTCGTCGCTTGGCGACAGATAGGTAGGCTGTCACAGACTAGGGAATCCCACCTGAATTATAAGCATGCCGAAATTGGATGTGTTAGTTCTACATGGCTCAAATTGAATGGTAGCACAAAGTACTTCATGCTTCCTGGTGGATTTTGCACGAAATTCGTGATGACTATTTTAGAGCGGACGCAGAAGAAGAAGAAGAACAAGACTAAAATAGACCATTTAGTTTTAAATGTCATGCATATAAGGCTACATCATCTTCGAATGAACATCAGGAAAGCTCGCCGACTTTACGCTTTTAGCGCAGTGTTGCTGACATCTTCAAATATTAGACTTCATTTTTTCAGCACAAAAGACTAATTAGGAAAACTATTTCATGAAAATGATCATTGACGTTATCACTTGCTACGAAAAATAGAAACATGAAAGAGAATTGCAACTCTTTGCAAACAATAATAACAATCGGAAGTGACGCCATGCGACCCGGAAGTGACAGTAGATTTTATAAATGTACATACTGGTCGGAGAATTGAATTTAAAAATAGAATTATCTGTTCAAAATATCAGTATGACATAGGGAAGTGGAAAACAAATATTGATTACTGTTTGTTGTAACTGGCAACATTCTATATCTAGATTTGACACAATGACTTGTATCGACGAAATCTCACACAATTAACGCAGGCAATGAATGGTAAAAATTGTCAATAAACGGTCGTCACATGACGTAATATACAGTAAGTGGGATTGTGATGTGGGGATGGTGGACATATTGGCGTGAGTTAATTTCGTGAACTTGAAGATGGATTCACGTACATAGACACATAGATATAATTATACACACATATAGACAGACTGAACTATAAAAAAGCATAGATACAAACTGACTGCGTGATAAAATACAGGACGACAGACTTAATTGTAAACATACTGCAGACTTAATTATAAAACACATAGACAGACAAAGAGACGTCTTAATAAACACACACAATGTAAATACAGAAACAAACGAGAAGATTAAAAACAAATATAAACTATTAATACACAGGCAAACATAATTTATCTATTCGCTAAACCCTTTCAGCGTCAGGGGTAGAAGAGTTTTCTGGAGATGGCATTCTTGTGTGCTACATATATTGTGGAGTTTGTCGCCTCTTTTATTTCGGTGGTCCATCGTTTTCGTGGTCGGCCTCTAGGTCTGCCTTCACTGTATCTGTGTAGCATAGCTTGCTGTGGTATGCTGTCTGCTGATGTGTGCAAACCATTTTATCTGCTGTCTCTTAATATATTCCAAAATTGGAGTGGTACCGGTTCTTTGTTTAATGTCTTCATTTCTCACTCTGTCTTTTAGTGATTTTCCTAGGATTCTCCGCAAGCATGCCATTTCAGCTGTCACAAGTTTACGTTCATCTTGTGCTGTCGTTGTCCATGTTTGGCTGTGGTAACACAGCGTTGGTATAATGATTGTTTTGAATAGTGTTATTTTGGTGTTTAAATCTACATTTTTGTTTCTGAAGATTGGTGTTATTTGTCATATGGCTTGGTATGCTTTACTACATCTATTGTGCATTTCTATGCTGTTCCTGACGTCTGTTGTTGTATTGCTTCCTAGGTGTGTGAATTCTGTCACTTGTTCAAACCTGTTGCTTCCAATGTATATGTTGGTGTTTCTTTCAGTTTTTCCTATCTTCATTACTTCGGTCTTCTCTATATTTATCTACATGTTAAAGATTTGGCATGTTTGGTGTAACCTGTCTATTTGTCTTTGTAGTTGCTCTTCCGATGATTCTACTAGTACTTGGTCGTCTGCAGAAAGGGATTCGTTAAAGCTATCCTTCAGATCTTTTTCTTTCGTTGTCTTTGCTATTGTGCAAATGTGATCTATGTATGCTATGAACAATAGGAGGAGGGGGCTAGTACATATCCCTGTCTCACTTCTGAGTGAATTTTGAAATTATTTGATGTACCTGTGCACGTTCTTACTGCGCATTGACTATTGGCGTATATGCTCTGACATAAGATTATCAGATGTTGGGGAACTCCGTATGTCTGTAGTCCATAGTTGTGCTCTATCCACTCTGTCTAAAGCTTTCTTTTGATCCACGAAAGCCAGATATAAGTCTTGGTTATGTTCTGTTGCTCTTTCTGAAAGTAGTTTGAGGGCGAAGATTGCGTTTGTACAGCTTTTATTTTTCCGAAAGCTTAATTGTGTGTTGTTGAGCTGGGTTCTCTATATACGCGCGAATCCTTCTCTCTAGTATCTTACTAAAGATTTTTCCTCTGTGGCATAAGAGTGATATGCCTCTTTACTTTGTCCAGTCCCTGTTACTGCCTTTTTTCTTCCAGATGGGAACAATCACCGCTGTTTTCCACTCTTGTGGTGTCTTTTATATCTTCCATATCACATTGAACAGTCAGTGTAGCCACTTTATACTTGTCTCTGTTAACATTTATATTAGTATTAACATAATCACAGATATATAATAAACAGATAATAAACACATTTTAATTATAACTGTGCAAGTAAACACACATTCCTCGTCAGTATCACCGTGTCCGCAGTGACGTCACAACTCCAATCTGTTGGAGTGTATTTCTTTCATGACCGTTTCCAATTAAAACCTTTCAAGAGAATTAACTAGACCTTCATTAGTTCCTTTTCTTGATTATTCTATAGCTTCTTGTTGGTCATTATTTATACACTTGAAGACACCTTGGCTATTTTGGCATGCGATTCCAAGTATATAAATAGTGACCAACGAAAATCATGAGAATAATCAGGAAAAGAAACGAATGAATAATATTTTTGTTGAAAGTTCGCATGTACAGTGAAATGCCACGATGTCTTCATGCATATCGGTTTTGGACAATTTTCTCAATCTCATCAAGGCTGTCGATGTCTTTTATCTTAACTTCCTTGTTCATTGTCAACCTCTCCTTGTTCCTTCATGTTAATCATTTAGGGGATTGCCTTACGATTATTTGTGTTTCTTTTCATGAAGTTTCCTATATATTCCCACTACCTTGTTTCCTGATTTCTGAAAAACCTGTTTGGTTGCATGTACAGCTCTCTTATTTCTGCATAGTCTTGTGCTAATTCCATTTTATACAGTTTCTTTCTTAAGCATTTGTATCTTGATGTATATTTTATGTTCGCGACAGTTCTAACTGGTTGATTTCGCATGAAGCATAAGTCAACAAAATAAACAAAGATAAAAATGAGCAAAAAGACAGACAGACCAACTTTAAACTTTCGATCATATGAGGCAACTTTTTTTGAGTCGGCTGTATAAATTGCGTATTGCTCGAGTGAAATTTGTTCAACAACTGCTGTTTAGACCATAACTACCCAAAGGTTTTCGGGCCACCGTCCACTTTGCAAGACATAAATGTTGTAAATGCAACATTTCCCTTTCCCATTATAACAGTTTCCGCGTTCAAAACATTTGATATTTTCGACGTAAATAGTAACTAATTATACATTACTGCACATGCCATTACATTATTGAAAAAGTAGTTGATAATATGTGCTTCATTGCTCTTCTTGAGTCCACTCTTCGTGGAGAATTTTGAGTTAAATGAGCATGAGTCAATATCTAATATGCAATATTTGAGAGTTAAGATAGGCGTGGCCAGTAGTGAGCACCTAACTAAAATTTCAAGAAGAAATCTGAACCAGCATAGAACCGGAACCATTAGCCCTCATACCCTGAGAGAGTTACTGAAGCAGAGATCTGATTACCTATAAACATGTTGTTCGTGTGCGAATAGGAGAATCAACTTACCGAACCTAACTTAACATATACTTCATCTTTAACCCAGTAAATACTATACCGATTTCGATGAAACATAGCACATATGTAAAGATTGTAAAGTGTATGCTCGAATAACAATGGGCACAGTTCCATACAATCGTTTAAATATGAAAATTCGGAAAACATATTAAGGGATTGCATACCATAGTGAGAAACGTATTGTAATAGTTAAAATTAAAACACAATACAAAATATCAAACAATATATCGCAAAATCACGAACATAATTAATTTTTTAATATATATTATTAATTTCTTCTATAAACAGCCACAGGTCCCTAAACCGATAAACCGATTGAACTCCTAACCCCCCCCCCCCCCCCCAATTGCTTCTTCGACCACCAGAAGGCTTCAGCGCACACTGAAGGGCGGTACCGTCCTCTTTGGGAACCTGTCTTTCCGAAATCATTAAAATTAAATAGCACGATAAATTCACCAATTTAGAAGTATTACGCCACACTCGGCTACCATCTGCCACGGAAACACTTAATAACAATAGATTGCAATGGCTAGACTATATACGTAAAATACCAAACTGCCGCATTCAAAAACAAATCATATTCTGAAGACGAACGGGCCCGCGGCAGACAAATGCTGAGGTACAAAGACGTATGTGTTGTTCGCCCATCACAAATGATGATAACCATTTGTTACATCCACTTTTAAAAATTCGGCTAGAATTATTTCCATGCCTAATAGTTTGTAGATCGATAATAAGCCCTATTCGAGCTGCAAATGTCCTTTGACAGTTTGGGCATGGAATGACCACTGCAGAATGTTTTTGGTCTATCCGTGACTTTATAGCTAATCTCAGCTGTTGAGCTAGAGAATTTCTCCATTTTTTTACAAGATGATGTGCTTTTTTGACAATAGAGCGACGCGTAGATCTCTTTTGTGCAAGTTCTTTTGGTCTATTTCAAAAGCTTTCAATGAGGTCTGTAACGAATCCTTGTAGTGCTTCTGTTGATCATCGTATACCATTTTATATCTCACCATAGAGAAGTATCTTTGGCAGACGATGGTCTGGCATACGTACCAAAATGACCTGCCCAACGAATCTGTGTCTGCATCAGAATAGTGTCAATGCTAGGGATACCAGATCTGTCAAGGACAGTAATATCCTGAATGTTGTCTTGCGATTTGATGTTCATAGCGTTTCTGAGACACGTTGTGTGAAAGTGAGTTTTCTCACATGACGTCTATACACAGTCCATGTTTCACCAGCGTATAACAGCACTGGGAGTACCACTGCCTTGTAAACTTTAAGCGTAGTCTGTAGGTTAATGCCATTTTTATGCAAAACATTTGCGTAAAATCTGCCGAAAGTGCTGCTTGCCTTGACGATCAGTGTATATATACACTTCATCATCTAGGTTAGCTTCTTGTGATAAAGCACTAACTTGGTATGTGAATCTGTTCACAACTTACAGTGCTAAGCCATTTACCTCTATGAAGGACTCGAGAGAGCCTTTACTAGGTGCTGGTTGTAACATGGCCTATATTTGCTTCGTGTTAATATTAAGTCTAAAGTTGGTACAAGTTTAATCTGTTTATAATCATTTAATACTCACGTGGAAGACAGGTAATGAAGTCCTACTGAATGACGACTAAAACACCACACACTATCACTAACGGATGTAAATATGGTACATACAACAAAGCAAAACACAGAATATAATCTACAAATGACAATACACAGGACAAAGTCGACGTTTCGGAACAATATGCCTTTTTCAAGATACGGACATAACATGCAAACATAAAAAAACCACAAGTAGAAATGAATGCGTATCCGAGTGAAATGTGGTAGTTAGATAGATACCGGAAGCATACGAATAGGAAGTACACAAAGACGATAATACAGGTGGAACGAGAGGAACAAAACGATAACGTGACAAAGACAAATACGACCGAGAACTAAGCGAAAGAGTGGTCGGAATTGAGTCCAAATGACTTGATGGTACCCAACTCGAAATTTTCTAGAGACGATTTTCTAGGGCGTACCTAGATCTATCATCGGTGGTGCAGGATCTGATGGCAGTGACCTGAATGTCAAGGACACCACGGTGACCATCGCCGTTGAAGTGATTAGCCACAGGAGTGGGTGTTCTGTGTTTGATAGCATGCAAGTGGTTACAGAAGCGGTCGCTCAGTCTAAGGCTGAGCAATAGAAGTTGAAGCAATATATCGGTGAGACTGGCCTTAAAATAACATGAACACTGATAGTTTTCAGAACTTTTTCGTTGGACACTCTTGTAAATCTTCCTTTCAATGCAACATTTCCTGCTCTTTCCATGCTCAATTACAAACTTGCGAATCCTTAGATCAAACTTCCCATTACTTGTATCCTCTTGGTTTTTGATACTATAGAAGGAATACATCATGTCTTCTCTATAAAAAATCGGCAGATCGACCAAAGGTACTTTTAAAACCAGCCTGTCAGCTGTCTCATTAACAAGTACTCAATCCTAGCCATGACTATTAGCTATTGAGCCATGTTAGATTTACACAATTTCCTGCAGGCTTTAATTCTCGGTGGTCACCATTGTTTATATCTCAACTCATCTAGTCTGTGCCTTGCGAATTATTCTATAGAAAACATGAAATCAAAATAGTTCAACTTTATAAATCTCAATCTGCATACTAAAGGTTTGAATGCCATACTCATAGTCCATTAGACTAACCACCATGCAACAGTAAACTCCTAACAGATGACATGCGTGTATAGTGAAGCTCTCCTCTTGTGAAACTCCATAGCACTTCATCAGCACAGTCATTGTTTTATTGCCTCTGAGTAGGAGGATTCTCAAATAATTGCATACCGCTGAGTGTTGATGACGTCTGTGAATGAAATAAAGCTCCGGAGGAATGTTACTATTCTACACAAAGATAGTCAATTGTTGGTAATTCATGGGGATAAAGCAAATCAAATAAACTTCTCTCGATAACACAGATATAGGAAAAAAAACTGAGTGTGTATAGCGAAGTTGGTAGTAAAAAAGAAAAAAAAAAGATTATCAGGATTACAATAGTATACCTATTTTCTGCAAGAGGGGCGTAGGCAAGAAGACACATTTTGTTTTCAAAGAGGGTATACAGTGGGAAAAGATTGAGAACCACCAGTCTACACCTTCACTTTACGGTATATATCAGATGCTAGATGATCAGTATAAAACCAAACTGAACACTGATATAGTGTTCACTGATTAAGTCTCAGAGAAAGCTTTAGACAGAGTGGATAGAGCACAATTATGGATAACATTACAGACATATGGAGCTCCACAACATTTGATAAACCTATGTCAGAGCATATACGCCAATAATCCATGATCAGTAAGAACGAGCGCAGGCACTTCCGATTATTTCCAAATCCATTCGGGAGTGAGATAGGGATGTGTACTATCCACCCTATTGATTATAACATACATAGGTCACATTTGCAAAGTAGCAAAGACGACGGAAGAAAGCAATCTGAAGGATAACTTAAACGAATTGCTATTTGCAGACGACCCAGCACTAGTAGTATCATCAGAAGAACAACTACGCAGACAAATAGACAGATTACATCAAACATTCCAAACCTTTAAAATGCAGATAAATATAGAAAGAACAGAAAGAATATATATATATATATATATATATATATATATATATATATATATATATATATATATATATATATATATATATATATATATATATATATATATATATATATATATATATATATATATATATATATATATAGGAAACAACAGACTTAAACAAATGACATAATTCACATATCAAGTAAGCAATATAACAACAGACAGCAAGAGCAGTACAGAAATGCACAATAGATGTAGTAAAGCATACCAAGCCCTAGGGCAAATGATACCAATCTTCAGAAACAAAAATGATATTTAAACACCAAAATAACACTATTCAAAACGATTATTATGCCAACGCCATGCTACTAATACCAAATACGGACAACGACAGCACAAGATAAACATAAACTAGTGACATCTGAAATGGCATACTTACGCAGAATCATAGGAATATCGCTAAGAGACAAAATGAGGATGTTTGACAAAGAACCGGCACCGTCCCAATCTTGGAGTATTTTAAGAGCCAACAGATCAAATGGTTTGCAGACATCAGCAGACTTCCACCAGATAGCATACCACAGCAATCTATGCTACACAGACACAGTGAAGACAGACCTAGAAGCCGACCACGAAAACGATGGACCACCGAAATAAAAGAGGCGACAAATTCCACAATATACTCAGCACACGCGAGGATCATCTCCAGAGAACTCTTCTACCCCGGATGCTGAAGCAATAAATGATTTAGTGAATAGATATATAGATTAAGTCTACTTCTTCTTCAGCGTTTATTCTCACACTACCACCAGATCTCTCTTGTAGCAGGAGAATGATCCTACTAGATTTCCAGCAGGAAGTAGTCTAGAGAATAGAGATGCATGGTATCGCAGTTTTATTTGCACCGATAACCCGACACATTCATCTTCGGCGGAAATTAGATCTGACGATGTGTCATTTTCACATCGAAGGTTTCCATAAAAGCACATTTAATCTTCTATGTACCTCGACTTAGTACTACGTTCTAGCACGTTACAGTATCACGATGTCCTGATGTTGTTCACTCACATCATGGTTTTCCTCTCGCTTGCTATCCGTCTAGTATAGTCTTGACTAGTAAAGAGTTATATATCGAAATCACTGCTCTTCGAACATACAAATAAGTGCTAAGTCTCTCCAGGCAATGCCGTTGTGTAAATATGCTAATGGTTCTTGTAGCCCGCTGAATACGCTCATCATTGTATCATGTACACGTCCAGTTAAATGTATCCTCTACAGCTTCTGTGTCGAATGACGTAGGCGAGCATGCATCTCCACAACTCTCTATTTCCGGTATCCTTATATCAGAATATTTGTTGACTCTTTGCCATGTCACGATGTCAGACAATCTCATATTTCCTCATGCTGTCGTCCTCGATCTGTCTTGCATTCAATCTTGCCTATTGTAACTCTGTTCTCCAGACCTCCACTTCTCATAACGTGACCAGAAAGTAAATATTGTCTCTTTCTGATAATATTATGTAACCCCTGTCTCACATTTAACTCAGTATCTACTCATTAGTTTTCACATTTAACTCAGTACTTACTGATTAGTTTTCACATTTAACTCAGTACTTACTGATTAGTTTTCACATTTAACTCAGTACTTACTGATTAGTTTTCACATTTGACTCAGTACTTACTAATTAGTTTTCACATTTCACTCAGTATCTACTGATTAGTTTTCACATTTGACTCAGTACTTACTAATTAGTTTTCACATTTGACTCAGTACTTACTAATTAGTTTTCACATTTGACTCAGTACTTACTAATTAGTTTTCATTTTTCACTCAGTACTTATTCATTAGTTTTCACATTTGACTCAGAACCTACTCATTAGTTTTTCTAGTTGTCTTTGGTACTCTCAGCATTTTTTACGCAACCACTCTCTGTTCCTTCCACTTTGTCACTCTCCTGTTTATTTATTGTCCATAGCTGGCATCCATGTTAAAACAACTGTTATGCAGCTATGAAGAACTATTTTCACCCACCTCTATTGACAGGGACATATTAAGACCATTTATTATTCATTTTAAGAATGCTGTTTTCCAGTGGCGCAGCGTGGGTCAATGGCGCCAGGGAGCGGAATCATAATTTTCTAATTTTTGTTGTAATATTTTATTAAAAATATTTCCTATGTGGCTTAGTAAGGATACCCCTCTGTATTTTGTGCAGTCTCTCTTACTGCATTTTTCTTACATATGGGAATGATTGTCGTGATTCTCCAGACTTCTGGCGTTTCTTGTTGCTTCCGTATTACATCGAAGTCTGTGTATCCATTTTTTCCCACTCTCTGCTGCTGCTTTGATTAGTTCTGTTCGTATGTTACCAGAGCCTGCTGCTTTGTTTATTGGTGCTTTGTTTATTGCATTTTATATTTCCAATAGTAGTATATTTGGTTCTAGGTTCGCTGCTGTAGTATTTATTGTTGTGTCTTCTTCTCCTTCTTTTAGGTTTAGTAGTTCATTGCTACCTTTCCATTATTTGATTCGGTTCTTTTAGTGCATTGCAATTTTCGTCATTTATTATTTCTGTTGATTCATATACATCATCTTTGTTTCTCATGTTCTTAATGTCCTTGTAGAACCTATTTTGTGCATTTTATAACCTGCGTTGAGTATGTCTCCATATTCTTTCCATGAGTTGATTTTGGCAGTTTTAATGCCTTTCTTGGCATGTATTTTCGCTGTCTTGCATTCTATATATTTTACTTTTGATCCATTTCTTATATTTCTGTATCTTTTCTCTTGTGACTTTGTTGACTTCTTCATTCCACTATGCTGTTATCTCTGGTTTCTTTACATTTACATTGTTGTTCTTGTATCCGCATGCTTCTCCTGCTGCTTGTGTTATAGCGTCTTTGAATAATTTTCATTCTTCTTCTATTGTTTTAGTATCTATTGGAAGTTTTTCGAATTTTTCTGTGATTTTTTGTGTGTATTGCTCCCGCACCGTGTCGTGACATCGTTTCTAATTCTGTGTCTTCTGGTCACTCCTGTGGCTTTTCTAAGACATCTCATCTCTGTTGTAACCAGTTGTCTCTTATGTTTTGTTGTTAAAGAACATGTTTGACATTGGTAGCACAGGGTTGGAATGAAGATACTTTGGATAAGATGTTGTTTTTTTGTTGACATTGGTAGCATTTATGTTGCAATAAAGGGGATAATTGACCCAGTATTTGATTCGCTTTGCTACAACAAATGTATATTTCGGTGTCCATCTTTCCATCTGAAGAGAATGTTACGCCTAAGTATTTGAAGGTGCTGGTTTGTTTAATGACTTTATTTTCCACTGATATATTTAGATTGTGTGTATCTCGTCCTATTGCCATGTTTTCTGTTTTATCTATGCTTATCTTCACGTTGTTGTTCTTGCACTCGATGTCTATGGATGTTAGATGACGAAGTACAGTTTCTTCATTTGCTGTTATAGCCTGATCGTCTGCAAAAAGTAGCTCTTTGGTATTTTCATTTTGCATCTTGGCTTCTTTCGTAATGCTATCGATATATGTGATGAACAGAAGTGGTGATAAAACGCATCCTTGCCTAAATCCCGAGGTGACTTTAACTGGTTTTTATGTTCCTTTATTCGTTCGAATTACACTCTCACAGTTCACATATAAGCTTTGACATACTTTAATAAGGTGGTTGTTGACTCAGTGTGTGCCATAGAACGCTTCTATCTACTCTATCGAAGGTTTTCTCCTGGTCTACAAATGATACAAAAATGTTCTTATTGTATTCTATGTTTTTCTCCACCATCTGCCTGAGAATGAAAATTGCATCTGTGCAGCTTTCTTTTTTTTAAATTCCATTTGTTCGTCGGATAGCTATGGTTCTAAAATTGGTCTTAGCCTAGATTCTATAATTTTGGCGTACATTTTGCCTACATGACTTAGTAGTGCAATGCCCCGATATTGTGTACATTCTCTTTTACTACCTTTATTCTTCCACAGCGGTATGATTATTGCTTGTTGCCAATCGTTAGGTGATCTTTGTTGTGCCCATGCTGCGTTAAATATTCTTGTGTAACCATTTGATACCGTACTCTCCTGTTGCTTGTATAATTTCGGACGATAATCTGTACACCCCTGGTGTTTTGTATTTTGGTGCTTGTCTGATCACTCTACCTACTTCATGTTGTAATATTTCTTGTTCTAATGTTGAAACCACTAGGTCTGTTGGTATTGTTTTGTTCTTTCCCCCAGCGGGTTAAATAGCTCTTTGAAATACTCTCTACATCGCATGGTGACATTTAAAGGATATATTAAAGAATGTCCATTCTTATCGTTAATAATATCTGTTGGGTTGTAATTCTCATCTCTTGATCATATACTTCTAACAATCTTCAAGAATGTTCTGGTAGCAGTTCTATGATTTTCTGCTAATGATATTCCAAATCTTTCCCGTGATTGCTTTGACTATTTTATTTGTTCTTCTGCTTTGTATTCTATAGTTTACATAATCTACATAATTTTGTGACTTTATAAATTCTTTGTGTAGATCTTTTTTAAAATTTTGACTGCTTGTTTTACTTCATCACACCACCATGTTGTGTGTTTGTCTTTTTCCATTTTTCCTCTTACCACACAAACTTTCCGCACTTTTGATTACGGTCGATCTATATCTAATTCACTCTTTCTCCACACTGTCGACTTCAGTCGGTAGTTGTTTAAATGTGGATTCTACTGTCTGTTGGAGCTGTTCTTTTACTCCTTCGTTCTTTAAATTCATTATTTTGATAAAACACCATTTCTAGTTGTAGTTTTGTTTATCTTTGATGAGGTAGACCTTGTTGTTATCACTACTATCTTGTGATCAGTACCACACATAGTATTGGGTATTGCTTTCGCATCCAAAACATTATGTCTATCACTCGCCCTTGTCAGAATGTAATCAATCTGGCTTTTAACTGTGATGTCGTTCCATTTGTATCATGTGTACTTTTGTGTTTCCCTGTGTTCATAGAAGGTGTTAGCTATGATTAAGGTGTATTGGCTGTACAAATATAATACCCTCTGTCCGTTATCATTCCTTACATTATTTTTTTCAGCATGGGGGACTAGATATTGTTCATAGTTTTGCCTGTTGGAACCTTCTTTGCCATTATTGTCTCCCATGACATAAATCGTGCTGTTTTTGTTAACTTTTTGTATTTGTTCTTGAAGAAGGTCAAAAAACTCGTCTTTCTGATCATCAGTGTAGTTGTCGTTGCAAGGCGCATACAGTTTACAGAGTGATAATTATTGTTAAATTGAAGTAAGTGACTATTGTTAATTTAGGGGCCTGCAATGTTCTCATCAAGGAGTCAGCAGCTCTCATTATACTCATTATGCAGTCAACAAGTATCATTATAGTTATTGATGAGTGAATAACTATCATCACACTAAAGAAGTCCACAACTATCATTACACTAAAGAAGTCCACAACTATCATTACACTAAAGAATTCAACAACTATCATTACACTAAAGAATTCAACAACTATCATTACACTAAAGAATTCAACAACTATCATTACACTAAAGAATTCAACAACTATCATTACACTAAAGAATTCAACAACTATCATTACACTAAAGAATTCAACAACTATCATTACACTAAAGAATTCAACAACTATCATTACACTAAAGAATTCAACAACTATCATTACACTAAAGAATTCAACAACTATCATTACACTAAAGAAGTCAACGATTACAGTGACATTTAGGAGTCAACAATAAACAACAATCATTGAATGAAGAACTCAGCTTAGCCCTAGTGATCCGATACATTTTTCAAGTGATTTCTAATTATACAGACTACTGCAGTACTGGAGTACTTACTCCTTGTGGAGATAAGAGCCAATGAGTCAATGAATATATATATATAAATAATATTGCGATAGTTCCCATTCTGATTATCGCAGATGTATCAATCAATAGACACAGATATCACCATTTTTCTTGTTTATGCTCGAACCATATAACAGAGATGTGGTTTTGTAGAAGAATGTTGAAAATATTATGAACAGCTAAAAAGAGTAATGCTATAATTCTACAACTGGTCAACTGAAATAGAGAACTTATTAACTGTATTAGAAGACGACCATGACAGTTTCTGGGTCATGTCATGAGAAGGGGCGGGTTGGAGAAAATTGTAACAACTGAAAAGATCGAGGGTAAGAGAGACAGAGGAAGACAACGTGAGAAAATGTTGGATGGCTTGAAAGCGTGGCATGATGCAGTCATCAGAAATTATATGTAAATGTATAACAGAGGACTGTGGAGAGACGTGATCGCCTACGCCGTAATACATGGTACCAATGAATGAATGAATTCTCGAACATTCTAATCTGTGGAGTAGAACTAACAAAATACTACTGGTCTGAAATCTGGACTTTCTACTTGTCCATGAAAATGTTGGATTCCAATAATTGTTTAATTATTGCAAAACAGCTATGGATCAACGCACTTACTTGGTTTCAGATATTTTTGGTATCGACTTCAACAAAATATCTTGATATCGATTCTAATTTTGTGATTAGAATGAAAGAAGCGAGTTGTCAGCTTATTAAAATATACATGTGAACAGATACGTTACGATTCCTGCTTGCTAACGATTGTGAAACCGTGTATCGATATATTTAACACGTCCACGCCTAGAGCAGCAAGCAATTTGCGGGATTTCAGAATTATCTGGATTTTCTAACGCACCTGCTGAAATTAGGTTAGTTAGAGCAGTGGCTCTCAAGGTGGGTCATTTGGGGGCCTGGGATATCAACATGTTTTTTTGTGTGGAGCAAACTAAGAAAAATAGAAATTGGGAGGTCGAGAACCAATCCATATGGAGCACCGGGAGGAAACTAACGGGATGATTTTAAAAAAATGATATATATAAAAAAAATCTTGAGAAAAGTTAGCATACGTTTTATAGTTTCTGGATGGGTGTAGGGTATATAAGAAAATTTGTTCCACAGAGTGCAACGGACTAAAAAAATATTAAGAACCATCGATCGTTTATAAAACATATCACTGTTGCTTCCTTATTTGTTTGTCTTTAATAATTCTAGATCTTCTGTAGAAGATACAATGTATTTGTGCATTTTCAATATATTTGGCAGTATTTATTTATTTTGCAA
Source organism: Meghimatium bilineatum (assembly GCA_034231615.1). NCBI lineage: Eukaryota > Metazoa > Mollusca > Gastropoda > Stylommatophora > Philomycidae > Meghimatium > Meghimatium bilineatum. The sequence goes on along the minus strand of CM067299.1, from coordinate 62,468,615 downwards.
GTCTCAATACATTTTACATTTATTATTTCACATTCATTATTTTGCATTCATTATTTTGCATTCATATTTTGCATTCATTATTTTGCATTCATATTGCATTGGGAAATAATATGAAAATAATCAAATGAGCTAAATACAAACTAAAGAATTTAAGAATTTCGGATGTTGAATCTATGCGGTTTATTGATCGATTAATCGATGTATTGATTGATAACCGCAAGAATTGCGAGTAATTAGTTCTTACTTCCAATATGCAGTGGAGTGATTTTTCTGAACTTTCTTTCATACCCAAGAGACTTCAACTTTCGGCTTAGTGCAATGCCTATTGAAGGAGCCGTCTATTCATAGGGGGTATATAATTGTATAGATGACATGCTACAAAGCTTTCAAAAGAGACGCTCAATATAACGACATGTCATCTACTACGGTATTCTGTTGCATGGGTGGTTTGTATAGTTGGACATTAGTGAGACCCACAGACTGAACCGCATGCGTATGCTGTTGTATAATTCTTATATATGTTGAGTCTGTGCTTCTGTGAATCTGTGCTTCTGTGCTTCTGTGAATCTGTGCTTCTGTGAATCTGTGCTTCTGTGAATCTGTGCTTCTGTGAATCTGTGAATCTGTGCTTAGAGAAATGTTAAATCTGGATTGTTGTATAAGTGAGATATATGTATTAATGTGTGAGATTGTATAATTCAGTGGATTGTTGTATAAGTGAGATATATGTATTAATGTGTGAGATTGTATAATTCAGATATACGTTTAATCCGTGCTGTTGTATAACTGAAAAATATATTTAATCTGTGATGTTGTATAGGTCAGATATATGTTGAATCTGTGATGTTGTATAGGTCAGATATATGTTGAATCTATAATGTCGTATAGGTCAGATATATGTTGAATCTGTGATGTTGTATAGGTCAGATGTATGTTGAATCTGTGATGTTGTATAGGTCAGAGATATGTTGAATCTGTGATGTTGTATAGCTCAGATATATGTTGAATCTGTGATGTTGTATAGGTCAGATATATGTTGAATCTATAATGTCGTATAGGTCAGATATATGTTGAATCTATCATGTCGTATAGGTCAGATATATGTTGAATCTGTGATGTTGTATAGGTCAGAGATATGTTGAATCTGTGATGTTGTATAGGTCAGATGTATGTTAGATCTGTGATGTTGTATAGGTCAGATATATGTTGAATCTATCATGTCGTATAGGTCAGATATATGTTGAATCTGTGATGTTGTATAGGTCAGATATATGTTGAATCTGTGATGTTGTATAGGGCAGATATATGTTGAATCTGTGATGTTGTATAGGTCAGATGTATGTTGAATCTGTGATGTTGTATAGGTCAGATATATGTTGAATCTGTGATGTTGTATAGGTCAGATGTATGTTGAATCTGTGATGTTGTATAGGTCAGAGATATGTTGAATCTGTGATGTTGTATAGCTCAGATATATGTTGAATCTGTGATGTTGTATAGGTCAGATATATGTTGAATCTATAATGTCGTATAGGTCAGATATATGTTGAATCTGTGATGTTGTATAGGTCAGATGTATGTTGGATCTGTGATGTTGTATAGGTCAGATATATGTTGAATCTGTGATGTTGTATAGGTCAGATGTATGTTGAATCTGTGATGTTGTATAGGTCAGAGATATGTTGAATCTGTGATGTTGTATAGCTCAGATATATGTTGAATCTGTGATGTTGTATAGGTCAGATATATGTTGAATCTATAATGTCGTATAGGTCAGATATATGTTGAATCTGTGATGTTGTATAGGTCAGATGTATGTTAGATCTGTGATGTTGTATAGGTCAGATATATGTTGAATCTATCATGTCGTATAGGTCAGATATATGTTGAATCTGTGATGTTGTATAGGTCAGATATATGTTGAATCTGTGATGTTGAATATCTCAGATAAATGGTGAATAATAACAGTGACAAACAGAAATCTACACAATTTTATAATAGGCAGAGCAGAGAGTTGTCTGACATATATTATGTTACAGGAACACCATCAACGAACTTGTAGAGATAATTAAACAGGCACCGATAAACAGAGAGAGAGAGAGAGAGAGAGAGAGAGAGAGAGAAATACAAAATAGAAAGATAAAGAGAAAGGGTCTGAAAAGAACTAGATGATTTATCAAATTATGCTTAGATTTCGTCATGTATATTTCGTCCCTCTCAATGTATCGGCACGCCCGCCGCCTGCTGAGAGTACAACCGTGACTGATCAGCTGTTAGGAGACATGTGAACTAAAACGTAAACATGAACTAGTTTTCGATATTCGTGCTACCTATTGGTTGCCCTCGACTATTTTTGGCATACGACTTCAAGTATGTAAATAGCGACTAATTAAAATCCCAACAATTATCGAAAACGTACTGAACGGGTTCCAAATTAATTCAGTTAGAAGTTCTGTAGAACTGACTGTAGTCACATGACTACTCATATCATTTAATTTCGGAGCTTCAAAAGGTAATCTCTAGTGTACTCTCTAATATCTATGTTGTAAACAAAAGGTAATCTCTAGTTCTTCTTCAGCGTTCATTCTTAAACTCCCGCTGGATCTCTCTTGTAGCAGACCATGGTCCTACTAGATTTCCAACAGGATGTCATCCAGAGAATGGTAATGCATTGTGTCGCCGTTTTATTTGCGCCAATGGCCCGACACATCCGTCTTCGGCAGAATCTCTAGTGATCTCACTAATAATCAACGTTGTAAACAAAAGGTAACCTCTAGGTAAATCACTATTAATTCCACGTTGTAAACAAAAGGTAACCTCTAGGCTCCTCTTTATTACTTCACGTTGTAAACAAAACGTCATGCGTCAATTTCCAAATCGAGACCTCTTGAGCATAAGATGAACGCCAGGGAGATAGAGGGGAGGCGCCTTAAAGACATAAGAACCTTCACAGGAAGTTGGTGACATTAGAAAATAAATGAGAATCCTCACTGCAAAGTTCGTGAGAAAGTTGACAAACACAAATATGCATCAGTGTCGACAGTCCGAGAAGGAAAATAATATAAAGCCATTACATCAGCGGAAGCGGAACAAATATATTGTCCCTAAACGTACTGCGCATCGACACCATTGCGCAGCTAGCATAAGCAATAGTGTTGATATAAGGAAACCGCCACCTAAATAAACAAGAGTCTAGGCAGGGAGACGTACGGACAGACATGTCCGTCGGGGATAAAAATAACACTTTGGCTACCTATTGGTCGTTCCAGTGACAATACTAAATGAATGTTTGATGTAAATAATTGTTCGCCGACGACATTGAGTAATAAGGAAGAAAGATGGCGGGGGCCTTGTCTGATGACAAATCAAACGTTTTTGATACATGAATCACGATTGGTCAAGGTTGTTTGTAAGCGAGAGTTAACTACTGACTCGCCCGTGTGTTGCCGGGACCCGAAAGGGGAGCAAAGAATGCCAACATTGTTTACCTTCCATGCATGTCGTAAAAGGCGACTAAGGAGGTTATGGGATGGAGTTGGCTGTCCCATCCCAAATAGGGTCAGTGACCCAAAGCCAAGACACAACGCATTCCGTTCTCCGGACTACATCCTGCTAACCTGCAGGAGTTTGAGAATGAACGCAGAAGAAGAAGAACTACTGACTCAAGCATCGAGTTAGGGATTCCCTCCGGGACAGTAGGAGGAGATATAGTTGGTCCAAGAGAAACGAGAAGTTAGCCCCGACTGTCAGTTGGGAACAGTGACAAGTGAATTAACTTGAAAAGTTAGGTGGTTCGTTAGCGAGAGTTAACTACTGACTCGGGCATCGAGTAAGAGATTCCCTCCGGGACAGTCGGGGGAGAAAGGAGATATAGCTGGACCAAGAGAGACGAGAAGTTAGATAGAACTGTGAGTCTCGGACAAGTAATTAGCTCGAGAAGTAAGGTGTCTCACTAAGAGCCAATATACCAGGATATCATCTTGGCTATCAGACAACGTGAGCGTTGTCTGGAATTATGTAGCAACGAAGCATTTGAATGGAAGACCAGACCTACGATCACACAAGGCCGAACAGTTGGTCAACTGTGGAATGAGAACATGGGAAATAATTTCAAGCTGTTCGGGATGCGATTCTTAAGGCTTGGACAGACCGACGAAGATAGAAGTAAGTTAGCGACAGCGATTACGTAGCGTAGATCGCAAGGCAGTACCTGGACATATACCCATGCACTATAGATGTTGTGACTTGACAGTTATCAATGTTATACAATGAAATAAACAGATATATGTGAAATCTTTTGACTTCACCTTCGCCTTCAGATAGTCATCCACTATTCTGTCACACTGGTAGCCGTTCCAGGCTCCTGCAGACCACAATGTGCACAGTTCATATTGATGGTGGTGGAACGTACCAGAGATATACTGCCCAAGCGGAGCAATGGTGCAGAATCCATCTCTAGCTACAGTAGGGTAGGACGCACTTGTGACAAAAAGAACAACACATGAGACTAAGAAGCAGAAAAGAGTGGTGTTATTTGCAGAATCACCGGTAGAAGCAAACTTGTGGAGTACAAACCTTATCAGTGATATACAAACTATGTGAGTAGTAATTATTATTAGTAACTTCGATAACTATTTGTGATTAGTGAATTCCAGTGACATTCAAACCGTGGATTAAGAATTAGCCAGTGACCTAGGCATCGCCGTAATTAACAACATTTAGTGGCTACGTCAAGACTGGAGGATTAAGTCAAGTATTAGGACACACCAAGAACTCTGTGTAAGGATATAAATTGTGACACATAGGAACATCAAGAACTATTGTGAGAAGATAAGTTGTGACATAGCGAAATTCCAAGAACTCTTTGTACATTTACCATCGCTGCATATACTGGATCCGAGGTATTTGAAGGTATTCACCTCTTCAAGCTTGTGTCCATTCATCATGATATTAGTCTGGTTTTCTGTGTCTCTGCTGTTTACCAAAATTTTTCTCTTATCTGAATTGATTTCCAATGCGTACTTGCTGGTAACTTTTTCTAACTTTGATGTTAATTCTTGCAATGATTGTTCTGACCCAATATTTGTAAGAATATAAATTGTGGGATAGTAAAACTCCAAGAACTTTGCGTATGTATATAAATTGTGACATAGTGGAGTTTTCAAAACTCTTTGTTAAGTTAAGTTGTATAATAGTGAGCTACCAGAACTTCTTGCTAAAATTAGGAAATAGGACACAATGTATTCCAAGAACTTCATCGAACCATCATAGTTAGTTAATATTAGTCTAGATTACATCGTGAATCATTGTGAAGTTATGTATGTATGTATGTTTAGTCCATCGAATAGAATTAGGAACTATATAGCTAAACATGTAATTATGTCCACATGTTAGATTAGAAGTTGCAGTAGAAGTATAATACGTTAGGAAAGAGGGAAGGGAGAACTAAATATTCATTGCAGAGGCTAATACTTAATTGAGGTTGCTGCAGTCTATCTTGATGCTAGCACAGCGTATGGCAGCATATAGTTGCAATTTTGCGTCATGGCAAAGGGGAGTGGACGATAAGCCTCATAGGACCTTGGAAGACATGGAGGTTAAACTATTAACTGGGATAATAAAATTCATCAGTCCTCTATATTAAAGGAGGAATTAGACCAGACGAAATTTAGACAACGAAACTACGGGGAGAACAGTTGTAAAGAGAAGAGGGGATGTTATAATTGCAATGAAACTGGACAATATGCTAGAAACTGGACAATATGCTAGAAACTGGACAATATGCTAGAAACTGCCACAGAAGAGGATCTAAGGCAGAAGGTTTATCGGAACGTTACAATACGAAGAAGTTAGGCAATTTATGAGCAAACTTAACAGCAGAGTACACGAGTCGGAGATAATCAAGTATTTTAGTTGGTTTGGGATGGTCAAGAGGTTGTCTTTACCAGTAGATAACAACGGGAAACTTTGCCCATTCACTTTTGTCGAATTTAGCTTGAAAGCAGAGAGATCTGCATGTCTTCAATGGAAGGAACACATCCGACAAACCAAGGGAGTGTTGATTGCCTCAGCTTTTGCCTCGGACAAAAACAAGGCCAACCAGAATGCAAAATCTGGCTCAAAGGGACGCATGAGAACTCCGTATGTAAAAACTGACACAGAGTATGGAGACATAGGAACGGGGACAAACGCGAGAGAACATAAGGAGGTAGGGATGATGATTATCCTACTAGTTGCTGACATAAAGTCAACAGAAGACGTGTTGAGACGCAAAGAAAAGGAATATGAGAAATTGAAGTAAGAAAACGTGGGGCTTGCCAGATAACTAGATGTGGTTAATCGAAATGTAACGTCACTCCAGCAAGACCTTCATCACGTCAATGGACAAAAGACAAAGGACAGTGAAGACAAAAACACATTAAGTAATTCCATTGCCAAGGAACTGGAGAGAGTAAAACGACAAGTTACGACTCTCCAGCAGGAACTTGACAAAGTTTCGGAACAACGGGACAAGGCTAATGCAACGTCAAGTTAGCCGGTAAAGAAGGCGAGAAACAAGAAAAACAATTGGAGAAAACACTAGAGGAGTTAAAAGTGATTGAAAACTCAGAGAGAAAGTCTTATATCAACACTAGGGTTGAATAAGAACATTACTAATAAACAGAATGAAGACATGAAATAATATGAAGAGATGATTGGAAGATCAGGAAAAAGAACTTATGGACAAGGAATTAGAACTGCACAGATTTAAGAAAGATACCAAAGAGTTAAAAGTTGGGAGACATTCACGTTATCGGGAAAGCGACAGAAACTGGATGATGAACTACATTTGCTGCGCAGGATGCTGGAAAGACCATGAGGACTACAAAGAAGAGGTAAAAATGAGAGGGTACACATATTCGGAAGCCTTGAGAAGCTCGGCGTAATGAGGGTGATCTATATGCTACAACCAGTACACATATACTCAGTATATTCTTCTTCTTCTTCTGCGTTCATTCTCAAACTCCTGCAGATTAGCAGGGTGTAGTTCGGATAACGGAATGCGTTGTATCATGGTGTACAGCATTGTTGCGATATCTGCGCCTTTCGGCCTGACACATCCGACATCAGCATGGCTTTGGGTCACTGACCCTATATGGAATGGGACAGCCAACTTCATCCCATAACCTCCGTAGTCGCCTTTTACAACATGAGTGGAAGGTAAACAGTGTTGCTATTCTTTGCTCCCCTTTCGGGCCCCACCAATACATGGGAAACTCAGTATATAATGATATCGTATTTTCATCATCATCTAACCCATAACCCTTCAGGGTCGTAGGGAGAGGTCACTCTGGAAACATCAACACAATTTCGACCATGCCTCTCTGTGTCTCTGTTCTCAGTTCCTTATTTATGTGTGGAGAATCTTCATCCTGTCAATCTTTAATATTATCAATTCATACATTATGTAATTCAAACACTTCTTCTTCTCCCTCAACTGTTCCCTGTAGGATAGTTTGGTAAAAATAAACATACCTCATCACGTGGTCAAACCACACTATTTTTCCACGTTTAACAACTACCACACCACGATATGTTCTTGTTGGCCTGCAAAAGTATTTATTTTGTTTCTCACGTATATGTTGGTTTGATATTTTATGTAATAGATGTTCAATATTTATATGTAATATTTACTGTCAAAAGCATGGGTTCTTCTTCCTTTCGAGGTAATTGTCCAACTTTCACACAAGTACAAAAGAATAGGTATTATTCGAGATTTATATAGATTTATCTTCACACATGTGTGTATTCTCCCCTTCCATATGGTATTTAGTCTGGACCTTGTAGCTGGGAATATTTCAAGTCCTATCTATATTTTTTTGTTAGTACTTCCTTCGCGAATCATATAAGTATTTCAATTTACGACAGAAAATATCAACTTCTAATTTCTGTGCTTTCACCAAGAAGTTAACGGGGGCCGTGTCATCATCCCTGTTCGCCATTTTTATGGCATTACTAGATGTTTATGTTCATACTATAAGTTGTGTTAGTTTTTTAATCACAGAAGACGGATGTGTTAGGCCATTGGCAAACATTAAACGGCGACACAACGCATGTCCATTTTTTAAATTTCATCCAGCTAAAAATCTAGTAGGATCATTGTCCCGCTACAGGGATGCAAAGGGTCTTGTATTACTCTCATGCGGACCTAGGGTTAGCAGATAACCTGAATCCTGAAAGTACCTCCTCGCGGAAACGAAAACAGAAATACAGCCGCTCATGCTGTATTCCTGGCCAACACGTTTAGGATCGTGTCCGGGATGTGACAGCTGTAGATGTAATGAGAATTGTCGGCAAAGAGACAAGCAATAACTCCGATATCTCGACGCCAACATACACAGTAACATTATTGGTACACAGTGACGAAAGGCATCAGTCTTATACAGCAGAAAATACGGAAACATTAGAGGAGCGGAAGAGCAATGTCAATGTTCGATATGGGTAGATCCCGTTAAGACATGGTGATCCTATGAGTACACATTAAATCTGGAAAAGGCAAAACGCGCTAGATGGCAGCGCTGTGTATGTGAATCGATATAGTGGCGATGGAGCCACAATTGCCCAACACGAGACCTACTGGCGGAAATGATGCTCATGCTCGAGAATACACAGAAGCCACACATTCCACCACAGTAGACCTCCATTCAAAGTAGGAGCTATGTTTGGAGTATTAGATACGCCAACTCGAACATGTACCCCTGGGTATGAAAGAAAGCTTTGAATACAGCACCCTATTGCACAAGATGACAAACATTGAACATATTTTGGGGAGCGCATTGTTCAAAATTATAATCGAAGCATTGTTCAGACTCGGAATCGCAAAAACTACTTAGTGAATTGTCTTACCAGTATAGGGTAACCATGCAGTGGATACCCTCTCACTGTGGAATACCAGGAAATGTAAAATCAGATCAACTGGCTAAGTAAGGTGCTACCGAAGACCAACCAGATATACCAATCACCTACCATCAGAAAAAACAGATGATCAAGTCAATAAGAAAGCCACAAACACTAACACAAGATGACTATCACATTATGAACAGATCAGAACAAGTTATAATTCTACACCTCAGAATAGGACACAACCGACTCCGCAGTCACATGTATGCAATGTTCAAGATTGGCAACACGGCCATGTGTACATGTGGACAGGCAGCACAGAGTGCGAAACATATACTTCAAGAGTGTTCTGAGCATGAAAAGCTGAGGCAGACATATTGGCCAGAAGAAACAACACTGGAATCAAAACTCTATGGGACACTGTATGAACTACAAAAGACGATGAGTTTTATTTAGGAGACAGAATTATAGATATAGACATGTTTCAAGTGAACGAAAGTAGAAGAAGAAGACTCGGAATCAGGACTCTTGGCAACGTAGCGGAGGAGAGGGGGGGGGTTGCGCAAGTCACTAACAACACTGAAAACCTAGCCCAACTCGATTGTCTGCCGCTACCCAACACATCTTATACAGAGAGAATTGGATAGAGTACCCAAAGGCCAGCTGTGAAGCTCCTCGTCCGAGATAGACGTAAACTACTTACTTCTTCGGGTAGTATACGCAATGGCGAAGAGTAAATATACATAGACTGTTTGTGGCGATAGATTAAGGTCATTACAAGCAAACGAGGCGAGTGCGTGAGAAATGAACAGGTCAAATCCCAAAACACAACATGTTTGGCAAAGTAGCACCTAGCTTAGGAAGGTGTATCAAAACTGTCTAATTCGACTGTTGCCGTTACCATCACGGTAATTATACAGAAGAAATTCGTTCTGGGATCTAGGAACACAAAAGGTGGTAATTAAATAGTCTTCCTAAATGAGGAAGAGCTCGCTGGCTGCGAAGCGCCTCGTCAGGAAAAATACAAACAATGGGTTACCAAAGCAAACTATCAGCTCGTCCCGTGATATGTACCTCTTCTGAGTAAAATGCGCCTTCAATAGGCATTGTACTAAGCTGAAAGGTGAAGCCGAAAAGGAATGTGAAAGCTCGGAGGAATCTCCCCACCGTACGTAGGAAGTAAGATCTAATCACTTTAAATTTGTGGAGTTAAAGAAGAAGAATGTCCTGCTACAATAGAGAACCGGCCTGGAGTTTGAGAATGAACTCTGAAGAAGAAGCGAGTTTATTTTTCAAGTTTAGAAATAAGCTCTTGAGATTGTTTCTCACTGTCAGCCATAAGATCAATTCCATCTGTAAACCACAAGTTGCAATGTAGCCTGATCATTTGTATAGTGGGCATTTGGAAATACCTACAGACAAACATGCAGTCAGTACAGCAATAATTAGCCCATACAACATTCGGCGTGGTTCATAATGCAACCTATCCTTCATTTCTGATGAACCCAGTTTATAAGGGACGGGACTGTTTGTGGGGGGCTGGGGTTCAAATTCCCCATCAGGAAACCAGAAATGGCATTTAGTACTAGGGAGCAAGACAAAAAAAGGGAGTAAATCCCCCTCCTATTGATATTCTAAAAATGGTCACCGAAATGTGTTTAGGTAGATAATTCTTCATCGCAGATAATTTTCCCTCCCATCTTTACCGAATAAACAACATTAGCGAGGGCGTACAATATTATAACTGATTTCACTATTTATCTCGCCTACAGCACTGTCTATTATGGAAGCGAAATTAATGGTGCTATATTTGAAACAGCTGTTTACTGGTGATACAAAATGGTGCACCAGATTTGGAGAAATGCATACACAAAATGTTGGACTTCAACACGAGCACGCTACCCACTCAGGAGATAGAACAATATGGCTGCTTAATTGAATCCTCTTAAAGAGAAATCTGGTTTTTCTCAAGATGATTATTTTATTTTACAAATGTAACAAAACATAAAAAATCTCTGATTTTTAATGGAGATTAATTTCATGCTTTTTTTTGGGTTTACATCGGCAGCGGTCTAAGAAGCGTTGATTAAAACCAGTAGTTCGTGATGTCAACCCACGCGTACAATTATATATATATGTTTATCTATCTGTTAACAATTCATTCATCCATTCAAACATGTATCCATCTATCCATTCATTTCATTGTTCCCTTCTGCACATCTGTCATTCCGTTACTCCTTCGACCTAGCTTCGTCGTTTGATATATAATCTAGTCTTTTTATGAGGTTTACGGGGGATAGGGGTGCCCCCCACCCTCACCAATTACAAAAGAAAAATGAAAATATGTAACAGTTAGAGATAATATGTAACAGTTGGAAAAAATACATTTTGAGAAAATAGGTAACATTTAGAGAAAATAGGTAACATTTAGAGAAAATAGGTAACATTTAGAGAAAATATGTAACATTTAGAGAAAATAGGTAACGTTTAGAGAAAATAGGTAACATTTAGAGAAAATAGGTAACGTTTAGAGAAAATATTTAACATTTAGAGAAAATAGGTAACATTTCGAGAAAATAGGTAACATTTCGAGAAAATAGGTAACATTTCCAGAAAATAGGTAACAAAGAAAATTTAATACAAGGAGTATGATTGCGGGAAAAGTTCTGGTTCATGACTTTTGCATAAATGTTTGATAATACTAGTATTAAAAGTAGAAAAAAAGCGCAGCAAACATGTCTATGAAAACAATGAGGTTTTTTTATGTAGAAAGAAGGCGAGAGAGCATAGGTGAGAGAGAGGAATCTGCTGCGTTCATCACTTTTAAATCTTTCTGTCAAAGTGTGCTGGATTGTAGCTAAGCCCGTAGATAAGGGGACGTGAGCGTAACGAGTTCAACATCCCCCTCCCTTTTAGGAAATTGTTGCGTGAGAAGGAAGAAACTTTAGACTTTAGTACTAGAAAGCAATTTTAGACTTTAGTATTAGGAAGCATGCAAACAGCTGACTAGCACACCAGCTGGTTAATAGTTGGTTAAGACTAACTTAACGATTTACAATGGATCGGTTTGTCTAGAAGTCTAAAGCATTATTTTATACACAAAATACTCGAACTCATCGATGTACAAAAGGACGGTTTATCTACACGTCTAGATAATTATTTCATACACAAAATACTCTAACTCACCGATGTACAATAGGACGGTTTATCTACACGTCTAGATAATTATTTCATACACAAAAGACTCTAACTCACCGATGTACAATAGGACGGTTTATCTACACGTCTAGATAATTATTTCATACACAAAAGACTCTAACTCACCGATGTACAATAGGACGGTTTATCTACACGTCTAGAGAATTATTTCATACACAAAAGACTCTAACTCACCGATGTACAATAGGACGGTTTATCTACACGTCTAGGGAATTATTTCAGACACAAAAGACTCTAACTCACCGATGTACAATAGGACGGTTTATCTACACGTCTAGAGAATTATTCATACACACACGACTCTAACTCACCGATGTACAATGCTGTGGGAAGAAGCCTCCTGTACAGTGGGGTTTGCAACTGTATAGATGTAGTGCTATGGATGGGAAGTCCACAAGCCTTAATATATAGGAATGCCATTTACTAGAGGTTTGCTGCTGCATACTTGATGCAACTCGTGCAAGCTCGTAGTTAAAGGGAGAAGAGATTATTTAGTTTTTACTCTCTCTCTCTCTCTTTTCTTCCTCTTCTTAGTGAATAGAACATGACATTTAGTACTAGGAACTAAAGAAAAAACGGCAAACCCCCTGTAATCCCGAACTATTGTTAGTAGTATATTCTATTCTGAACGTAGCAATCATCCCATCATTTATGACTCTCCTAGTGTTATACTCACTATAAATACGTTGAAAAGGTTGCAATTGTTTTGTGGACTATCAGTGTGAACAGTTGCTTGCCGCGGGATTTGAAATTCTTACCTTAATCATCCAAGGCGCACATTGTATTCCAACGGACTTAACAGTAATCAAAAAAATAAACCAAAATCCACACACGTTTATCATTAGTTTTGTTTACTTACACCCCCTTCTTACACAAATTGTATTTAGGGTCCTGGTCTGGAGGACAACTGGGGACACCATAAGACTACCTACATGCGTATATGTTGTCTGGTGGGTTTCTGGGGATAACATAAGACTACCACCATAAAGTGTCTGGTTGGCTAATGTGGACACCATAAAACTACCACCATGAAGTGTATGGTCGACTAATGTGGACACTATAAGGCTACCACCATGAAGTGTCTGTTGTCTGGTGGGCTAATGTGGACACTATAAGACTATCCGCATGCAGTATATGTCTCCCTAAGAGAAGATTTTCTATAACAGTAGATGTGACTTGCAGAAGTTGGATTTTTAAGTTTACATCAGAAAGAGATTAATTCAATATCTAAATTGATTTGACCTGCGTCGCTGCCATCGTAAACCTGCATTCATCAAAATCTGCCACGGGTCTTACCAATATTGACCTAGAGATAAATGAGAGACAGAAGGGTAAATAGAAAACAGAAGAGTTGGTTGTTACGAATGTAGCGGTCACCTCATAAGTTTGTGGCTTTAGTGATTTTTCAGGTAATATAAATGCGTTCAGTAGTTTTCCATTGCTTTCTGAGCGTACAGGATGCACAGTTCCTTCGGCGCGGTTGAAATCTGGTACCGTGACCGTATCACACTGCCACAGTGCAGAACAGAAGAAATAAATACGAATAAAGAATAAACAAATAAATAACTGGAAAATCAACGGGAGGGAGAAAGAAAGAAGATGCTCACGGATAACAGTACCCATTAACTATCTTCTCTCTATTCCATAGACATACAGATGTCCTGTTTAGTAAGTTCCAAATGCCTACTCGACCTAATCTTAAACACTGGTTAAATAACCTCATTGATAAGTATCTCCTTCCTACCTGATGTGATCCTTAATTAGGTGCTGAGATCTCTTGTACAGATCACTGTGTCCAGCTTAAAATGACCGTAGGACAGGTAAATGACTCATTTAACAAATAATCTTCCAATATCAATTTTATCGTTTTTCCAATAATACATTCTTGACCCATTTCCTATAATTAGACCCAGTCGAACATTGATTTCCAATTCCTGCAAACTTTGATTTGTTCTCCCCCCCCCCCTCTCTCTACATTCAGCTATTCTACATCATTATCATGTGCTATGTCGGGATGAGTAGATGACCATTGAATTTTACATTCCATCTGCCGTCTGCAGTACTACAGTTGTTGTACTGCTGCTTTCTATGATGCCAAACTGTCCAGTATCTTTTCTCTTTGCCTTCAATTCAGCCAGTTATTACAGTGTACTTTAAACGTCTTGTTCTCATGATATCCTGAATAAATGTCAACTTTTTTTCTGATGTTGATAACACTAATTTCCTTCTGGTGCCAATCTGTCGCAGTGCCTCTTCATTGGGTTTTCTGTCTGTCCATGGAATTATCCTAAATATTTCTCTGAAGAGCCACATCTGTGTGGCCTCTAATTTCCTACTTGTTTGCTTATTTATTGTCCACGATTTGTTTCCATGCGACAGATGTGGCTATTTGTTCTAGATAAGCCCCCATGTTTTCAGTAATACACGATGTTTTTCTGTATTGTAACACCTGATAAACAGAAATGTTTCCAGTAAAACACAGCGTATTTCAATTTTGTAACATCCGAAATACAGACATGTTTCCAGTAAAACAAAGCGTTTTTTTATGTTTTTTAACACCTGATATACAGACATGTTTCCAGTAAAATTCGGCGTTTTTCAATTTTCTAAGATCCGATATACAGACATGTTTCCAGTAAAACACAGCGTTTTTCAATTTTGTAACATCCGAAATACAGACATGTTTCCAGTAAAACACAGCGTTTTTCTGTTTTTTAACACCTGATATACAGAGATGTTTCCAGTAAAATTCGGCGTTTTTCTGTATTGTAACACCCGATATATATACACAATGCATCTGAAGAAGACATGCACCTATCAACACATGGTACAAAGGAGAGAGAATGAAAACTCGCATCCCATGGGTCGTATAAGAATTTTTATGTTATAAAACTTCATGTACTCACTCAGCTTGTGTTACTTTCTAAGAAGGTGAGGAAAGTAAAATATAAAGGTAAGAGAGGAGGAAGAACGATAGCGTGTGAGAGGTAGTGAGTAAGGAATAGAATGGATGAATAACAAAAAGAAAGAGCTGTGGTGACAATGGTTGAAAAAGGATGAGAGGAAGAGAATGTACGGAAGGGAAAGAGAATATGCGAGTACAATGAGGGGGGAAAGAAGGGATTGAATGGAGAGAGAGAGAAAGAGAAAGAACACAATGAAAGAGTGAGAGAAAGGGAGATGATAAATTAAAAGGAGATAGAGATGGATGTAAAAAGAGAAAATAGAGGGATGAAGAAAGGGAGAATGATGGAATGACAGAAATGTTAGGAGAGAAAGGAAGGAAGAGTGAAATAAAGAGATATGACAAGGAAAGTGAAAGGAATGAGAGACAAAGAGGAAGGGATGGATGGTGGAATGAAGAAATTGTAAGAGAGAAACGCACGCACATAGAGATTGGTAACTCTGTTCTCTTATCTAAATTACCTTCAAGTGTTACAGGATAAACCTCATCTGTACAATCTCTAACAAATTACACAAATGATCCTCAAAAGAAATCAACAACAATAGTCAGCGAGTAAAACCACACACAAAACACGTGATCCTAATTGATAATTATGTCCTTACAGAATAAGTCACTCCATCACGGAATGTCTACTTCAGATACAGTTATTTAATCTTTAAATCACATACCACCAAACCTAGAACCAGGTTCTTCACAAATTTAAAACAAATTTTGAGAGAACAAATCTCATCTACTTGAATACACGCTAGAGTTCTCATCGACTCACTACCAGAACTTCCTACGTGAAATTGTATCCGAAATCTCTGTAATAAGTATGGTGCATCGTTGAGGTCAGAAAGAGAATAATAAAACTAATTTGTGCCACATGTGCACTCCAAATAATTGAGCACAGAAAACATAAATGACATACGTTACATTGTATGATTGACTTGAAATAAATCACAATAATAAGTCTTATGCAATTTTTTTTTACTATTTTGTTTTATCTATGCGGCGAGGTTACATTTTAAAGTAGATCGCCGTTGTGTTCGAATTCCGAATGGGAGCAAATAGTAACAGGGATAAATCTCTAGTGTCGTGAGAAAAACCGACTGGCTAGAAATATGAGAGCTGGGGGGCAACACGTGATAAAGTATGAATAAAAGCGAAAAAGGTAGAATGTATTGTCAATATTTATGTGCCCGACATGCTAGCAACAAAGACAGACGACTTGACGACTAAAAATTCGTCATTAGGTCAGACGATAATGAGAAACAAAACATTCTACATAAAGACATAAATATCGTATAATGAGAGCAGGAGGAGAAAAGCAAGAGAGAAAAGAGAAACAAAAGTAAATAAGAAGGGAGAATGAATAAGAAGAAGATAAATAAAGGGGAAACAAGGCACAACAATATCATCACCATTAATAACATACTCTTTCCAGAACCTACTCTTCTTTAAGGATTCTCTGATCACTCGGCGATTCCAGGCGAGCTGTCCTGCCGAAGATAGAGACATGTTTAAACAATATAATATATCACTGCACTATCATCGTCGTCTTGGGCGCCCTCTTCCTCTGTTGCCACTAACTTTGCCTTCATCTATTAATCTGTCTATGCTATTATGTCTCTTTATATGACATAATAAAGTCTCCCCCCCACCCAAAACCCCCCCCCAAAAAACTCAGCTTTATTGTTGAGACGTGGTTAAGGAGTCAGCCCTCATAAACGTTTACTATCTTAACACTTCTTGATTTGTCTTTTTGTAGCTGTCCATGGTATACGTAAAATTCGTTTGTAGCATCTTATTTTAGAGATGAGAGGAAAAATCACAACAAGATAAGAGGAAAAAAAGTCGAGTATGAGAGAGCTACTGAGAGGATAAGGGAAAATATCACAATATAAGTAGGCTTTTTTTCTCGAGTAAATATTATCAGCTCTGTAACCAGGCATACAAATCAGAAGTAGTGACTAAGAAGGTTTAGGGTACAGTTCACTGTTTTATCCCATAATTTCGTTTCTCAAAAGAAATGTTGAAAAACAGTTGTGTCAGGTCGAAAGACTCAGATATATAATCAAAGCTGTAAGGCCATGACATAGCCCACACTCCGTACTACATCTTGCTAACCAGAAAGAGCACATGAATTTAAAAGTAGATAAATGAAAGATAAAAAAGTACTTAAAAGACATAAAGAACTGACATAATTATGCTCGGATTTTTCAACATGTAGTCCGTCTCAATCAACATAAAGTGCACTCCACATATCATGAATGCCACTCAAATCAAGTCACTCAGTATATTCAAGTGAGAACTTCCTGGGATTTCAGAAAAAGGTATAGGTAAGACGAGCACCAGTACTCGGAATGTTGGTGTCTCGGGTTGCACCCAAGTTTCTTATTTCGGATCTGCCTAACGATTTTAAAACATTCGTCATGGGCAGTTGTCCCGGTCTCCCATAGTTAGTTCGGTACTGGGTAACACAGGAAAAGAAGGAAAAGCTAAATATAAGAAGAGGATCTTAGTGACCTGTGCTCCTCATGGTTTTGAAAGCTTAGTAAGTATTAATAGAGAATCAATCAACATCTAAGTAGAGTTTTCAGGTGATGTAGAGAATCATCGCAACATCCAAGTAAAGTTTTCAGGTGATGTAGAGAATCATCGCAACATCCAAGTAAAGTTTTCAGGTGATGTAGAGAATCATCGCAACATCCAAGTAAAGTTTTCAGGTGATGTAGAGAATCATCGCAACATCCAAGTAAAGTTTTCAGGTGATGTAGAGAATCATCGCAACATCCAAGTAAAGTTTTCAGGTGATGTAGAGAATCATCGCAACATCCAAGTAAAGTTTTCAGGTGATGTAGAGAATCATCGCAACATCCAAGTAAAGTTTTCAGGTGATGTAGAAAATCATCGCAACATCCAAGTAAAGTTTTCAGGTGATGTAGAGAATCATCGCAACATCCAAGTAAAGTTTTCAGGTGATGTAGGGAATCATCGCAACATCCAAGTAAAGTTTTCAGGTGATGTAGGGAATCATCGCAACATCCAAGTAAAGTTTTCAGGTGATGTAGAGAATCATCGCAACATCCAAGTAAAGTTTTCAGGTGATGTAGAGAATCATCGCAACATCCAAGTAAAGTTTTCAGGTGATGTAGAGAATCATCGCAACATCCAAGTAAAGTTTTCAGGTGATGTAGAGAATCATCGCAACATCCAAGTAAAGTTTTCAGGTGATGTAGAGAATCATCGCAACATCCAAGTAAAGTTTTCAGGTGATGTAGAGAATCATCGCAACATCCAAGTAAAGTTTTCAGGTGATGTAGAGAATCATCGCAACATCCAAGTAAAGTTTTCAGGTGATGTAGAGAATCATCGCAACATCCAAGTAGAGTTTTCAGGTGATGTAGAGAATCATCGCAACATCCAGGTAAAGTTTTCAGGTGATGTAGAGAATCATCGCAACAACCAAGTAAAGTTTTCAGGTGATGTAGAGAATCATCGCAACATCCAAGTAAAGTTTTCAGGTGATGTAGAGAATCATCGCAACATCCAAGTAAAGTTTTCAGGTGATGTAGAGAATCATCGCAACATCCAAGTAAAGTTTTCAGGTGATGTAGAGAATCATCGCAACATCCAAGTAAAGTTTTCAGGTGATGTAGAGAATCATCGCAACATCCAAGTAAAGTTTTCAGGTGATGTAGAGAATCATCGCAACATCCAAGTAAAGTTTTCAGGTGATGTAGAGAATCATCGCAACATCCAAGTAAAGTTTTCAGGTGATGTAGAGAATCATCGCAACATCCAAGTAAAGTTTTCAGGTGATGTAGAGAATCATCGCAACATCCAAGTAAAGTTTTCAGGTGATGTAGAAAATCATCGCAACATCCAAGTAAAGTTTTCAGGTGATGTAGAGAATCATCGCAAAATCTTTTACATGAGCAAAAATTGAAATGAGATTATTGATGACACTGTACTTTGGTCTCTCTATAGGTACTATGTCTCTCTTTTAGATAAGCAAGCTGCCTGCAAATAATATCGACCAAGAACGAGTAACTCCACAGCACAAGCCATAATGTCTAGGAATATTCCAGAAACTTCACTTGTGAACCAGGCAACACGATTCTACTTTTAAACTCGCAACATTGTGAAATATATCAAACTGTTTGACCATTTCGTCATAGTACAAACGGATCATCATCAGTAAGTGCCGTTTACCGCAACGAAGGTTGGCTGCAACGGACCTCCAACATCCCATCTCTTGTTTTGGTGGCGTATTCTGCTAGACTGTAATTTGTCCATGTCATGGGTTGCTTGGTAACAACAATCGGATTCTTCAGGTCAGAAGTTGAATATATTGCTTCCAAGTCGAAACCATCACAAGTCATTTCATTCTTCGGACAGCATCTCGCTATCCAACAGGTGTCTGATAATGTAAGCAGTAAAAAGAAAAACCAAATTTGTCAACATCAATTAACTCTTGAATACTTGACTCAGTAGGTCCACTAGAGGGTAGCCGTTCAAGGAATTGAACTCATTATCATTTAGACCAAAAACTATATGTATATATATATATATATATATATATATATATATATATATATATATATATATATATATATATATATATATATATATATATATATATATATATATATATATATATAAACTAAGTAAATCACATTCATATATAGAAGACAATGTCAGAAGCACAATTTAAGAAATAGAGGAATCAGACGCAATAAATTGAACAACATAAGATACTCTACAACTAAATGTCAAAAAAGAGCAAATAGACTAAATAAGTGATTGATTGAGAAGCCACATTTACTTCCATTACTGCGTGTTTTCCTGTTAAGGAGTGCAGGGAGGCTGTTAAGGCTGTGGAAATAAAGGCCGCTTTGCCAAAGCTGTCGCCGCGACGTGCACAGGAAGAATTTTTTATTGCACCTCCGAAAGATAAAATTCCTTGTCCCAACCGCGGATTGAACCCTAGCCCTCAGGAATCTGAGGCCGGCGTTCTAGCCGTACGGCCCCGCCCACCACATTTACTGAAAGGTTAAAATCTGCAAGCGCACGATCTGAAATTCTCAATGGTGACTCACCAAATCAATCACCATGCAAACTTTCAATATATGATATTTCTATATAATAACGCTTTGCACTTTTAAGTCACACAACATTTCATCTTTATAAAATGTTTTTACCAATTCTGAGTTGCATGCTGGCTCTCACAACCTTTCATTCCAACGCTCTGCAAAGAAGAACCAAAGCCAGTCTCCCTCTATTCCAAATATTGTACAAAAGGATACACGAATTCTAGTACTCCAGGCGAGCGGTACACACACAAAACAGAAACATCATGTTTATATAATTTATTGGTGATATAGACTTGTAATTTGCCAACGATTAAAGCCTAATATACAAAGATGAGGACGATTTGCAAAACCACATCAATGCATTGCTATTAACATGTAAGAAGTACAACATGGAAATTAGCGTGAAAAAAAACAACAGAAGTTTGAAAATTAGCAAGTCTACATTACCAATGGAGATAACAATAGATAACACCAAAGTGAAACAAGCCAAAGAATTTAAATATCTAGGCAGCATTTTGTCCGAAAATGGAAGACTAGACAGTGAAATAGAAACTAGTTATCAGAAAGCAAACACAGTGACGTACCAACTTTCACCACTACATCTTAATACAAAGGTCAAGATAGAAATCAAAAGACAGATAATATCTACAATTTTTATACCAACACTCTGCTACCAATGTCAAACATGTTCTCGACAGAGGAAAATCGATACATGTAAATTAATGTGTATGAGAAAGCTGCAATGAAGATAAAATAACTAGACTAAGCTAAACTAGATAAATTAAGAAATGAAGAAACTAGGATAAGTGTTGGTATAATATCATGTATTGAACATATTGAAAGGCAGCAAGTAAAATGGTTCAGTCACCTTATGAGAATGAACCCAAACCAAATCCAATAAGAGCATATAACAAGAAAATTGGGGCAAAAGGCCAAAGGTAGACTAAGAAAACGGTGGATAGAAAACATCAAGATAGCATTCAACAAACATAAACTTAATGCAACCAAGGTTAATGCAATCTGACCTTGAAACAACAACTTAAGTTCTCACCCCTACGCTTAACGGCAAGTGTGGATATTATCTACCATCATTCACCATGGAATAGACTGACAATAAACCTGTACAGCTGTAAGTCGAACCTAGAAATCTTTTTTAAAAATGTATAATATATCATATTCAGCATTTAGCAATGAAACCAACAGTTTTTGACTATTGAGATTTTGTCATTACATTCGAATACACAACTGCCTGTGACGGGGAACGAACCCGGTACCTTGGGCGATACAGTTTCTCTACGTACCTCTCCGCCTCAAAACCGTACACTTAAGAGATATACAGAGCTCATCTTTTCACATGCTTTTGTGTTACATGGAAGATAGGGAACCAATATGGCATCCTACTCTTCATTCGTTCTCTACCTACCTCATATTACCTGTAATAGTCCAAAGAACGAATTGTTTTGTCTCATGATTTACAACATTTCTGCGATATATGTACCTTTCGGACCGACATATCTAACCTCGGCATCATTAACACTCTCTATGCGAAGAGACAGTCAACCTCATCCACAAACCTCCTCAGTCGCCTCACATGAATGTTACTATGCTTTACTCACCTTTCGATCATTATACAGGAGATGGCTTCCTTGTTTGCTTCCTTATATCAGATATTATAGACACATTGCAGATTCCAGAGTGTTGGTTACCAAAAACAATAACACAAATAAAATTTCATCTGTTTGGACATATAAAGAAACACAACTTTTTAGAAAGACAAATAATGGAGGGAAGAATTTCTGGGTAGAGGAGAAAGGACAGACCAAGAAGACGATGGACTGACGACATTACAGATAACATGAATACATCGCTGGAAGATTCAAGCGCATCAACCACGACAGAGAGGGGTCCAGAGAGTTCATTGGGAAGACAACGTTTCTGGAAGGAATACGTCACATGACACATATTTTGAAGAGTAAGGAGTTAGCGAGCTTACCACTGTATTCTAGATAAGACAGAGAGTAGATGAACTTTTACATCTATTACCGCAATTTATATTTGTTTGTACCAATAGTCACCTCTGATTTTACAAAGTGTCACTTATCTTCTTCTTCTTCTGCGTTCGTTCTGAAACTCCTGCAGATTAGCATGATGTAGTCCGGAGAACGAAATGAATTGTGTCATGGTTTACAGAATTGCTGCTATATCTGCGTCTTTCGGCCTGACACAGCCGACTTCAGCATGGTTTTGGGTCACTGACCCTATATGGGATGGGACAGCCAACTCCATCCCATTACCTCCTTAGTCGCCTTTTACGCTATGCGTGGAAGGTAAACAGTGTTGCTATTCTTTGCTCCCCTTTTGGGCCACGGCACCACACGGGCGGATTAGGAGCACTTTTTTCGTGATTTTCTTTGACCAACGAGACAAAGGGCAATCAATGTCACATAGAGTCATTTCTATCATCCAATAAGAGTGAAGTGGAGTTGTGTGAGATCCGATATGAGTGGAGTGGAGTTGTGTGAAATCCGATATGAGTGGAGTGGAGCTGTGGGAGATCAGCAGGCATGACTATTTTTGACAAGACCTTCATACTTACTGTAATGTAAATCTCAGTTGCTTCTGGTAACAACAGATTACTTTTGTGATGCCGCCACATAACATTATATATATACATATCAAGATGACCGTGAAGGAGATCGCCAATACGTTTACACTAGAATAACATGGCACATAAAGCACTTAT
The DNA here is from genome assembly GCA_034231615.1 of Meghimatium bilineatum. Taxonomy (NCBI): domain Eukaryota; kingdom Metazoa; phylum Mollusca; class Gastropoda; order Stylommatophora; family Philomycidae; genus Meghimatium; species Meghimatium bilineatum. The sequence goes on along the minus strand of CM067299.1, from coordinate 62,445,730 downwards.
AGACACGTATGCTAGTGTTTGTTTCCATGCACAGAAATTGCGAATAAAGGAGGTTTTGTATCGTCTACAAAAATATTATTATTATTAATTATTTTAATTTTTTTTTGTGTGGGGGGGGGGGATTTCGTTTAGAGTGAAGCGTATTCCACCAGATTTGCATTTCATATTCAATAGACTCCAACATGCTGAAGTCGGATTTGTCAGGCCTAAAAGCGCAGATATCGCAGCAATGCTGTAAACCATGACACAACGCATTCCGTTCTCCGGACTACATCCTACTAATCTGCAGGAGTTTGAGGAACGAACGCAGAAGAAGAAGAATAGACTCCAACACCTAATGATGTATAATGCTAGATTATATTAAGCAGCGGTGTATAATGCTAGACTTCCACACTCGTCGATGTATAATGTTAGATTCGATCACTCAACGATGCATAATGCTAGACCCCAACATTCAGCCACGTATAATGCGAGACCCCAACAGTCACCGATGTATAATGCTATATTTCTACACTCAGCAATGTATAATGTTAGACCCCAATAGTTCACCCCCAAGATTTTATGTTCACTCTTCAAGCACTAGAATGTGATGGACATTGTATACCTGAGCTAGTTGAAATATATCACCATGCCAACCAGCTGCTGATATCTTATGAAGTCAGCATTGTTATGCAGTGGGTTCCTGGTCACTTAATCACACCTGGCAATGACAAGGCAGACAGACTATCAAAGAAGGGAGCACATCAAGAACAGCCATATACAGAATCGACCATATACACACTTAAAATGATGTTGAAATCTGTAAACAAAGAAAATTGGATGAACAGAAGGGCCATGGGAAATACTGGGAGGAAATCTGTAAATATATGACCAGCCTAAATCCTAAAGATAACACCAACCTCCTGGAAAGGAAGGACCAGAGTATCATTTTTCGACTTGGCACACAACATGTAAAGCTTACCAATCACCAGAATAGAATACAACCACAACCCACTTCAGGGTGCTGGTTTCGTACTAATCCCTATGAAACTGTTGACCACCACATTTTTTTAATGTTCAGCGCTGGATGACATCAGGAAATAGTTTCGCCCTCCAAGGCCAGATAAATGGATACACATTGCATGGAACAGAACAACATCTCAAATATATCTCACAAAAGCAGTGGGTCAAAGGGCATGAGTCCATGGACCACTGGGCCAGCAACCAACCAACCATCACAAGCATTGAACAAGTCTCACATATATTCTTCTTTTGTGTTCGTCATTAAACTTCTGCAGCTTAGCAGAAGGTAGTCCAGAGAACGAAATGGGTTTTGTGATGACTTACAGCTTAGTTGATATCTCTGACACATCCGACTTCATCATGCCATTTCGATTATTTGGAGCCATAGGATGAGAGCCAACATCACTCGACAGCCTCCGTAGCCGTTTCTGATGGCATCCGTGAGAGATCACAAAAGTGCTATTCTTTCCTTTTTCTTTTAGGTTTTGTATCAACACATGGGCGACAACAATATGTACTATCCAAATATGAAAGTTTGTTTGGATCATTGTTAACTAGTTCACACCAATAAACACTACAAGATCAGCGGTTCTCAACGGAAGCCATATTACCCAACACGGGGGCCACGGAGACGTGGATAGACTACGGAGGAAAAATGTGAAATTTGTGGGTACACTTCAATGAAGGAACATGTGGAAATTATACTGAATACACATTAGTTCTACATATATGTCATTAACCTCTGAGAAAGCCTGTTAAAATTCCACTGGTTTTTTTTTTTTTTTAAAGTAGAACACAAGGGGACTACATGTTCAAAAAAATGTCCCTAAAGGGGAACAGTTTAAAATATATTTTGAACTACGACTCTAGATCACTGATTATCAACCGGCAACCATGCTGCCGGCCACATCTTATTACCTGGATAATCCTTCTTGGGGTACGGAAAGGTCACTATTTGAAAGATATTTATTGAGATGTATAGTAGTATGCCTTGAGGAATTGTGACAATTTTGTTTCCTATTTTACATTTATTTAAGGTCCCAAGATGACGATTACAATTATTTTTTCCCGAAAGATGGTCATTGTGGAAAAAAATTGAACTGGTACTTTTCTACTGTTTGTCTTTTTACTAGTAGATTCGTTTCTTTTGGGCGAGGCACGTGCTTTCAACCTAGGAATGAATTATATTTTGGTTATATCAGAGCGTCCTGGTTGGGAGGGGGGGGGGGTTGTGGTGGGGCTTTGTTGTTTAAAAAAATGATTGCCTTAAGGGGTCAATCTACTGTTGCTGCCTTAGCCCCAGTACAACATAAACTGCAGGACTTATTTACACGCAAACCAGTTCACACGACTTGGGATTTATAAGACTAACAATTGTTTTTTAATCTTTATACATTAAGCTCTGGTCATCTGCAAACACCAGCTTTTTGAATAAATTCAGAAGAATTGCACTATTTTTGTTTAAGTCAAGACCGAAGATGGGGGAGGAGAGTGTAAATAAAATGATAACACTCCCATCTGTTTATGTCTTCTTAGAAAAAGAAAAAGAAAAACCTTCAAAGAGAAATCGACGCTCTTTCTTTAAAATGTGCACCCCTCCCCCTTTTCCCTTTCAGAATAGCTCTATCTACGACCCCGATTTCATTATTTGAATTGTCTAAACACTACACTATATGTACAAGCAGAATAAATCTGTACACAACACTATATATATATATATATATATATATATATATATATATATATATATATATATATATATATATATATATATATATATATATATATATATATATATATATATATATATATATATATATATCCTGCTAATCTGCAGCATTGTTAGAACGAAGGCGGAACAAGAACTCTAATTTTTTCTCTTTCTTGATTCTTGATTAGAAACTGGCATCACAGCACGTGGGGCATTCCCATAAGTGCTCCGCCCTCTGTTCCAGCAGACATCCGACTCAATGGTGTGTCGAGTCTAATGTCGCTGAAACAGACGTCGACATCAGGGCACTATGGCCTTTGCGACAGGTTTCTTTGTTGTTCCGCTCACCAACGCCGTGACCGTAACTAGTTCAAGCACAACGTCGGCCTGTCGGAACAACATGGTAACTGTTATCGAAGGTTACGACTTTTTTCTTTCTTAAATATATAACTCGTAGGTCGTGGTAGCAGGACTATCTGATGATCATTTCCTCACTCCATGTCCACCCTGGTTAACGGTAATCGCGCCCGCGGTTACAAACAGCGTACATCACCAAGAAATTCATGCTAGACAATATTCTGGAAATATAACTCTTAAAATCTTAGAATCAAGTGGTATTACGTGGGTTAGAACCCTTTGATCATTTCATTTATCTTAAAGTGTTTTGTATATTTGAAATATGTCGGGAACACAGAATAATACCCCTTTAACTGCCATGCCGCTCGTGTGTTGCCATGGCCCGAAAGGGGATCAAGGAATAGCAACACTGCTTACCTTCCACGCATGTCGTAAAAGGTGACTAAGGAGGTTATGGGATGGAGTTGGCTGGCCCATCCCATATAGGGTCAGTGAACCAAAGTCATGCTGAATTCGGATGTGTCCGGCCGAAAGGCGCAGATATCGCATCAATGCTGTAAACCATGACATAACGCATTCCGTTCTCCGGACTAATTCCTGCTAATCTGCAGGGGTTTGAGAACGAAGGCAGAAGAAGTAGAAGAACAACAACAACAACATAAATAGCAGGTCACATTGTTGCTGTTCTTCGTTCTCCATTTCTGTATCCAACAAACCACACATTTTAACTTATCTAGTGCAGTAGATATATAATAAACAAGATTTATGCAACGGAGGTCGCGGTGTCTGAATTACAAGAAACGCAACCTCCATTATTTATTATGCTTGTAAAGATTTGATATAAACAAAGTGGACCAAATTCCACGGTTGAAAGTAGTGTTCCTCGCTGATAGAAAGTACATTTGACTAAAAATTACCATGAACTTGCCTCATGTAATATCATGAACTTGTCTCATGTAAAACAGTATGCTGTTTGGGCGAACGTAGGTTTAAATCTCGATTTCTGCTTGGTCCAAATGTTGCTAATCCTAACCGAATTACGGCATGAAAAACACAAGACCGCGTTTTTTCATTACTGGGTCCTCGTTTGTTACAGGGACTCGACAGTGAAGCAAAGATGATTAAAACTGTGACTAGGGCACAAGAGGGCTAAACAAGAAGGTTTTCTGTAGAGAATTACAATATTTTGTCCACATCAAGTAAAACGACAGTCTTCAAAGACATAATGATGCCAGGGCAACGAAACAGATGACCATCAATACAGCCGGAAGATGATATAGAAGCAGGAAGATTAGCTCAAGATCGGCATGAGTTTCGAAAAGCTGTAATGACTGCTACATCATGTATGTTACAAGATGATGAAGACAATGATAACTCTAGGGATATCGCAATTAAATGTATCCATTACTGTGAAGATATGGATGATGCTAACAACAAAGATGAACTGGGCAGGGTTAGTAACCTCATCCACTTCAAAATTCGAATATTTAAATATTGACAGAGACAGTTGTGCTGCATTGAACGGAGCAACTATTAACTCGAAACTACATAGAAACTCGAAACAAATATTAACTCGAAACTACATAGAAACTCGAACAAATATTAACTCAAAACTACATAGAAACTCGAACAAATATTAACTCGAAACTACATAGAAACTCGAACAAATATTAACTCAAAAGTACAAAAAGTATTCTAAAATTATACAGGATTGACATCCTTGTACATTTGTGTCCCAATATCTATGTTATTTCAAAACACAAATTTCGTATATCTGTAGCTCATGCGAATGTTTCCTTAAATCTAACACAATGCACATGACAATTGTAAGCTGCTATCAGATTTCGAATCCTCCACCGCGTGACCACAAAGCAAACAGCTTTAGCATTAGAACGTTCTTCAACCTACGTGGTTTCAATGACAAGAAAATCTAAGTACTCATTCTGAAACCATCACTGAATAAGAGGAACGAGTAGAAACATGTGAACAACAGCAAACATGTTGGCTCTGTGGTTAAGGGGTTAGTGAACCTCATCCGATAAAACTATTTGCTCTAAATTGATCGTGTTTGAAAAGTCGATAATCTACATTGTACTGGAGATGAGATTAGTTGTATTTGTGATACATAAACAGTTCACAATAGTTGAATAGCAATGTCCTATCTAGAATATGTGTCAGTTAATCATCATCAGGTGACATATTCTTTCCAGAACGTAGTCTTCCCTATGGATCTCTTGAATTCTCCGCGGTCTTGAGCCAATTTTCACTCCTCTTCTAGCGACATCCACATGTATTCTTGAATGTATTTTGTCCAACGGCGTCTTGGGCAGCTTTTGCCCCTGTTGCTTTCTATCACCCCCTCCAGTAACACTCTCTCCATGACACCGTGTCTCTTAATGTGACCAAAAGAACTAGCTTTTTCTTTAATATGGTGTTCTGAAGCAAGCCTTTCCTGAACGTTAGTTGTTCGTAACACCTCCTGGCATGTTTTCTTCGCTGTCTATGATCTTCTCAAAAGTCTTCTGTAGCACTTTAATTAAAATGATGTTATTCTCTTGGCCACTGTTTTATTTAATATCCATGCCTTACATCATGTCTTCACAGGAAACACACATGTTCGTAGTAAACACAACTTGGATCTTGTTAGCACCCTGTCATAGTTTCTTTAGCTGTTTTAATTTTGACAGCGTCATTGCTGTTCTTCTCTTAATATCAACTGCGCAGTCACCTGCATTGTTTATATTAATTCCTAAATAATCAAAATGTGTCACTTCTTCTAAATTGTAGTTCTCAATATTAATTTTGTTTTGTCAGGTGCCATTAATATTGCCTTTTTCATATTTAAGAACACATTTTGCTGTTCGCGGAACTTTTGGGTTAACTTAATTATGTTCAGTATGTCGTGTTCGTTTGTTGTTAATAGCACTGTGTCATCTGCATATCTAATTTCTGTTATCTGCAGCCCTCCTATATTTATGGGTCTGAAATCAGGATTTATTGTTTCTTGTCTCACTTTTCTAATTATATTTTCCGCATAGATGTTGAACAAGTATGGACACAAGTTACAGCCTTGTCTTACTCCTTTCTGTACATTGAACCACTCCGATCTTGCACCTTTCTCTTTTATCGCTACTTCTTGGTATTTATACAGCTCTGCTATTAGTCGTGTAATGTGTTTTGGGAAACCCATGTCATTCATTATTTCCCATAATTGATGGTGAATAACACAGTCGAATGCTTTAGTGTTATCTATGAAGCATGCATGTAATTTGATGTTATACTCTCTACATTTCTCTTTGATCATCCTCATGTTAAATATATAATCTCTCGTGCCTCTGCCAGTTCTTAAACCTGCTTGCGCTTCGTGGATCTCATCCTCCATCTTGTTATGTATTCTTTTCATTATAATGTGCAGTAGTATTTTACTGGCTTGGTTGATCAAGGCGATTGTTCTATAACTTGAACATATTTGCATATCACCGCTTCTGGGTATTTGATATATACTAAAATTTTCCAGTCTCTTGGCCAAGTTTCCATTCTCCAGATCTTATTGCATAGCTGATAGAAGATATTAACGCTGCTTTCGCCCCCGGCTTGAATCATTTCATCTGTTATGTCGTCCCAATCTGTTGCTTTTCCTCTCTTCAAACTGTGAATTGTTGATCTAATTCCTTCCATTGTAAGCTCTGGTTATTGTGTATTCCTTGTGTATTATAATTCTAAGCAATAATACGGAAACAATAGTCAATGATTAACACACATTTATGTACTGAATATTTGGAAAAAATACCATGTTTGTAAACGATAATGCATTCTAAGTTTGCAAACAATCGCGTAAACAATCAGATTGCAAACACAAAGACAAATGCTGATTGTCAACACAAAGAAAAATGCTGATTGTCAACACAAAGACAAATGCTGATTGTCAACACAAAGACAAATGCTGATTGTCAACACAAAGACAAATGCTGATTCTCAACACAAAGACAAATGCAGATTCTGAACCATAATAGAATGCAGATTATCGAAAGACAGATGCAGATTCTCTGCACAATAAAGGCAGATTTTCAATACAACATTGAAATATTTTCAACATAATAATCAAATATTGTCAACAAAATAATGAAAATATCATTATAAAAATAGTTAAATACATGTTCTAAGTACTTTTGTATAACCATAAAACATCTCTAATAACACACATATTCAGTAAATCAGTGCTTTTCGTCTGTCTAAGTCGACGATGACCATTCTGACACATCCGATGATGTCTTTCTTCTAGTGCGTTTTTTGTTGAGCAGCTGGTGCACCACTCTTGATTCTCCGACTCCAGTAAGATCTGTCTTGTGCTAGATTCTCCGACTCCAGTAAGATCTGTCTTGTGCAAGATTCTCCGACTCCAGTAAGATCTGTCTTGTGCAATATTCTCCGACTCCAGTAAGATCTGTCTTGTGCTAGATTCTCCGACTCCAGTAAGATCTGTCTTGTGCAAGATTCTCCGACTCCAGTAAGATCTGTCTTGAGCAAGATTCTCCGACTCCAGTAAGATCTGTCTTGTGCAAGATTCTCCGACTCCAGTAAGATCTGTCTTGTGCAAGATTCTCCCATGAGTTTGTATCTATTTTGAAGTGTGTCAGTCATGTTTAAAAATGTCTTTAAAGCGCTTCTCATGTCCTCATGCCTTGAGGGAACTAGTCTGAAGTTCTCCATATAGCAACTTATATAGACCATGTGTCCTGCCCAGCGTGTATGCACCTTCATCAAAAGTGTATGCATGCTTAACTCTTTGTCTCCGTACGGTTGTCCTGCTATGCCGAACACGATAGTAAATTCATATTAAAATGTAGATTTGAGCGGCTTTTCGGCATAGAAGATATTAGCGGCTAGGTGGACATAGAGAGTTAAAGACTTAGATTTCATGAGTACTTAACTGTCTGGTATTTTATTCCAGCAATGAACGTTTAATATCTTACGACGGCAGCTTAGGTGGAAGCGGTTGAGTCTTCTAACATGTCTGGCATATACTGTCCATATTTCATAGACATAAAGGAGTGATGATATTACTGCTTCTTGGTAAACTTTGAATTTGATGGTAGTTGCTATTCTACTTCTTTCCCATACGTTTTTACGCAGTCTTCCAAATGTAACACTAACTTTCGCTATTCTGTTTACAATAGAACATCAATACAGACAACATGAAGAGCAACACAGAATCAAAGAACAATTTGAATAATCTGGATAAGGTGCCAAAATATAAGACCACATATACATGCATTAACAACCATGGGCACTTCTTCTTCTTCTTCTTCTTCTGCGTTCGTTCTCAAACTCCTGCAGATTAGCAGGATGTAGTCCGGAGAACGGAATGCGTTGTGTCATGGTTTACAGCATTGCTGCGATATCTGCCCCTTTCGGCCTGACACATCCGACTTCAGCATGGATTTGGGCCACTGACCCTATATGGGATGGGACAGCCAACTCCATCCCATAACCTCCTTAGTCGCTTTTTACCACATGCGTGGAAGGTAAACAGTGTTGCTATTCTTTGCTCCCTTTTCGGGCCCCGGCAACACACGGGCAACCATGTACACTGAAAGTGAAAAGGAAGGGCATGGTGACCAAGCACAATTCCCACTCCCTCCCATATCCACACACGAAAGTTTTGAAGGTCTCAACAAAAATTATGGAAAATCAAATCAACCATTTATCAGTATCAACATGTGATTACTTATGGATTTTCTGAGCAATCCACGTTTTCGAGCGAGTTGACCTGCGGAAGCTAGAGAAATGTTTAAGCAATCTGATATTTCACTGCACCATCGTCGTCTTGCGCGCCCTCTTCCCATGTTTCCGTTAATGTTTTTCTTTGTGGAAGCACCAGAGCACTTAATATACAGAATTATGTTTGTACACCCCCCCCCCTCCCCTCCACACCACCCCTCCCTCTCTTTTGGGAGACATAAGTAAAAGTAAGTAAAGTAACCCATAGCATTTATTAATGCCGTAGGGGTGTGGGATGTTAGCGATCTCACATTTGACAGGCTCTGCAAATGAGGGCGGTAGCCATCTCCTCTCCCTCGCAGTCTTTACTTCCCGGAGTAATCCGGTACCCATTTAAGGCTGGGTCGACCTGGGAGCCGTTGCGATCTGAAAACATTTCCGCCTCAACTGGAGAATGAACCTAGGACCACTCATATGCGAAGCCAGTGCGCTAACCATACTTTGGGAGACATACTGACATCAAGCTGTCGTACATCCCGAATGAAATGATTACTTCGTTTCTCCATGCTTTATTGCATGAAATCCGTGTAACACCTCGGACTTCTAGATCAAGGTGAAAAGAATCAAGCTAGTGCCTTCATCTAGGTATGTCTTAGGAGGCGAACAAGAAAGTTAGAGGATAGGTTGACAACCTGTTACTAGGAAAGAATCATCGTTGTCACATCTTGCTTTAATTTCTTACTTTTGTCTTCCATCAAATAATCTCAATGGGTGACACAGTCATGCTGACAAGAGCTTATTTATCCTTTTTCTGACAGACTCGTGGGTGATGGGGAATGCTAGATGCGCCATCACTTTACAGATGGGTCAAAACAACTGACATAAGAATGATGAGATAGTTGGCACAGCCATTCGTTCCGTGCTCCTGATAAGAATGGTAATCTTGTGATACTGATGCAATGGAATGCCTCCCTTCCTGGACTAATAAATATGCATCCATAACCCCTCTTAAAAGTAAAGTAAAGTAACCCATATCATTTATTAATGCCGCAGGGGTGTGAGATGTTAGCGATCTCACATTTCAGAGGCTCTGCAAATGAGGGCGGTAGCCATCTCCTCTCCCTCGCAGTCTTTACTTCCCGGATTAATCTTCGATTAATTCTTCGATCTGAAGCATTTCCACCTCCACTGGGGAATGAACCCAGGACCACTTATATGCGAAGCCAGTGCGCTAACCACTGCGCTAGCGGCAGATCCCTCTTACACACCCTTGAATTTGAGACTTGCATTGTATGAGTCTTGATATCGTCTTAGTTACATAACTAAAGAAGAGTGTGTGTTTTTTATCAGAGAGGCTATGAGTTGTCACGAACTAATAGTTCACAGCTAAAGTGATTATTTCATCATCAACTCACTCTGAGTTGGAAACCTTTCCTTTTTAAGTATTGCATGAAACTGATAGTTAGGGGTCTTCTGAGTATGAAAGAAAGCTCGGGAGAGATCCTCCCAAGTATAAGCAGCTCGAGTTACATTGCTCGTAATTCATTGCCATCTAAACAAACAAAAATACCAACAAACGGACGAAGATACAAGCAAGCAGGAAAATATATAAGCAAACGTGCAGATAAACAGACAGACAAATATACATTAAAACACACAAGAAACATGCAGACAAACAAAGAGACATACAGACAAATAAACTAACAGACATACGAATAAAAGGACAAACAAATAACAAAAACAGACAAACATACACAGAAAGAGATATACACAAAAAGGGAAATAAATAGACAAAACAATAAACAAACAATCAGACAAATAAACAAATAGACAGACAAACTAACAAGAAGACAAACAAGGAAACAAATAATCAACAAGCAAACACAAAGACATGAAAGGAGATAAACCGACAAGTAGACAAACAAGAAAATAAAAAGTCAAACGAACAAAAAGGACAAACAAATAAAAAACAAACACGAGCTTAAGAAAATCGTTGTGCAGTAATGATGACAAGCAAAAATACAATTAAGGAAATATGTTAATTCTTGGAATGATTTCTACATTATCCGTCATAATTCTTCGAATGATTTCTACATTATCCGTCATAATTCTTCGAATGATTTCTACATTATCCGTCATAATTCTTCGAATGATTTCTACATTATGCGTCATAATTCTTCGAATGATTTCTACATTATCCGTCATAAGTGCATCACTGGTCAGAGATCATGACCGCTACGGTTCTCTGTCTGTGCATCCTCTATCTGTTCTGTCTCTCTTTCTGCTATTTCTTCCTCCTCTACTATAACATCCTCACCTTCCCTCTGCTCTTGATCTATATCTACTCCATCTTCTACTTCTCTTTGTTCGATATCCTCCCCTTTCTCTCTATCCTCTCCCACTTCATTTTCGTCTTTCTCCTCGCCCCCCTCGTTCACGTCTTTCGTCTCCTCTCCTTCCGTATCTCCTTCCTCCCCTCTATAACTCACACCCTTATGCTGCTCTTCTTCTCCACCCTTCTTATGTTCATGTTTACTCTTATCCCACATATCTTGCATAACTCTCAACGGTTTTCGGTCTCCTTTAGCGATAGTGCTAGCCCATAATTCCATTTCGTGTTCGATTTGAGTCTCTCCTTCATGCACCTTCGACCCTTGATCATTTGATTCGTCATCTTTCTCCCACTCTGCGCTGTCTAGATCAGGGTTAGAGATATGCCTGACCTTTTCGTAGAGTTTGGTCAGGTATGTCTTACGAAGATCCGTTACCTGCTGGGACAGATCAATAGTTGATGTCAAAAAATATACATATTTCTATTTAATGATTTCTGGTTTGAATGACAGTTACATTGTGACGTGAAGAGTATGTGTTGATATCTAAACTAATTTGTGACTTTTCTGAGGGTTTATCTAATATGGCAAAGTTGTATTGTATAGCATAGGTCAAAAGGGTGAGTTTTAGAACAGATGTGACAAGGATGAGTTTTAGAACAGATGTGACAAGAATGCGTTTTATAACAGATGTGACAAGGATGAGTTTTAGAACATGTGTGACAAGGATGAGTTTTAAAACACATGTGACAAGAATGCGTTTTAGAACACTCGTGACAAGGACGAGATATAAAACAGATTTGACAATGATGAATGTTAGAACAGATGTGGCAAGGATGAATTTTAGAACAGATTTGACAAGGATGAATTTTAGAACAGATTTGACAAGGATAAATTTTAGAACAGATTTGACAAGGATGAATTTTAGAACAGATTTGACAAGGATAAATTTTAGAACAGATTTGACAAGGATGAATTTTAGAACAGATTTGACAAGGATGAATTTTAGAACAGATTTGACAAGGATGAATTTTAGAACAGATTTGACAAGGATGAATTTTAGAACAGATGTGACAAGGATGAGTTATAGAGCAAACATGACAAAGTTACACTATTGATCAGGCGCAACAAGGATGTTTTATATATCAGGTTTGAGAAGGATGACTTATGGAACAGATGTGACAAGGATGAGTTAAAGAGAAGATGTGACACGGATGAGTTATATAACAGATGTGACAACGATTAGCTATAGAACAGATGTGACAAGGGTCATACATATAAGCGGAAAATTACGATATAAATCACGTGTGACAAGAGTGAGCTTTTTTAGATTACGTGACCATGATGTTTTATAGTAAGACATGACAAAGATGAGAGAAAAATGAGATACAATAGAAATGAGATACATGACAAATAAAACGAGAATGTTGAAAATAACATATTCATCTAGATTTATAAAGCATCAGATGTAACAAGAGTGATAAAAAACACGAAATGTGACATAATAAAATCATCAATGTAACAAGAGTGAAAAAAAACACGAAATGTGACATAATAAAATCATCAATGTAACAAGAGTGATAAAAAACACGAAATGTGACATAATAAAATCATCAATGTAACAAGAGTGATAAAAAGCACGAAATCTGACATAATAAAATCATCAATGTAACAAGAGTGATAAAAAACACGAAATGTGACATAATAAAATCATCAATGTAACAAGAGTGATAAAAAACACGAAATGTGACATAATAAAATCATCAATGTAACAAGAGTGATAAAAAACACGAAATGTGACATAATAAAATCATCAATGTAACAAGAGTGATAAAAAACACGAAATGTGACATAATAAAATCATCAATGTAACAAGAGTGATAAAAAACACGAAATGTGACATAATAAAATCATCAATGTAACAAGAGTGATAAAAAACACGAAATGTGACATAATAAAATCATCAATGTAACAAGAGTGATAAAAAACACGAAATGTGACATAATAAAATCATCAATGTAACAAGAGTGATAAAAAACACGAAATGTGACATAATAAAATCATCAATGTAACAAGAGTGATAAAAAACACGAAATGTGACATAATAAAATCATCAATGTAACAAGAGTGATAAAAAGCACGAAATCTGACATAATAAAATCATCAATGTAACAAGAGTGATAAAAAACACGAAATGTGACATAATAAAATCATCAATGTAACAAGAGTGATAAAAAACACGAAATGTGACATAATAAAATCATCAATGTAACAAGAGTGATAAAAAACACGAAATGTGACATAATAAAATCATCAATGTAACAAGAGTGATAAAAAACACGAAATGTGACATAATAAAATCATCAATGTAACAAGAGTGATAAAAAACACGAAATGTGACATAATAAAATCATCAATGTAACAAGAGTGATAAAAAACACGAAATGTGACATAATAAAATCATCAATGTAACAAGAGTGATAAAAAACACGAAATGTGACATAATAAAATCATCAATGTAACAAGAGTGATAAAAAACACGAAATGTGACATAATAAAATCATCAATGTAACAAGAGTGATAAAAAACACGAAATGTGACATAATAAAATCATCAATGTAACAAGAGTGATAAAAAACACGAAATCTGACATAATAAAATCATCAATGTAACAAGAGTGATAAGAAGCACGAAATCTGACATAATAAAATCATCAATGTAACAAGAGTGATAAAAAGCACGAAATCTGACATAATAAAATCACCAGATGTGACAAGAATAATTGAAGCAACAGATGTGAATTATAATTATAAAATCATCAGATGTAACAAAAGTGATTAAAACAACAAACGACTTGTATTGATAAAATCACCTGATGTGACAACAGTGATTAAAAACACAAGACATAAAAACAGTGACATAAAAACATCAGATGTTACAAAAAATGATTAAAAAACACAAGACTTTACATAAAATCATCAGATGTGACAAGTTTGATTAAAATATAGAAAGTAACAAGAATTATTTTTAAAAAAAAAACACAACAAACGTAATAAGATTAAAATAGAAAAATATAATATTTGTTTGCCCTTTTATCAGCATACGGAAGGTCGAGTAGCAGCCCCCCGTGGTCACAAGACCAACCATCATGCAAAATTATATGACTGTATCGCCCGTGTGTTGACAGGGCCGGAAAGGGGAGCAAAGAATAGCAACACTGTTTACCTTCCATGCATGTCGTAAAAGGCGACTAAGGAGGTTATGGGATGGAGTTGGCTGCCCTATCCCATATAGGATCAGTGGCCCAAATCCATTCTGAAGTCGGATGTGTCAGGCCAAAAGGCGCATATATCGCAGCCATTCTGTAAACCATGACACAACGCATTCCGTTCTCCGGACTACATCCTGCTAATCTGCAGGAGTGTGAGAACGAACGAAGAAGAAGAATGCGACTGTATAATGAGGTTTCTTTTTGTTTGAACCCCACCAGTAATCTATATTTACAGTTATATGTTTGTAAGTATACTGTTGTTGATCATCCCCCTGATCATCCCAAACTCTTGACATTGCACTCCGTCATAGAACCTAGGTTCTGTGACATGAATTGTCAAGAAATGGTCGATTTGATGCCGAGGTGACTTAAGAGGGTAAACAATCCGATTCAGGACGTGGCGGTCATACATGTCTTTCCAAATCTGGCAGACATGCAATACGTCTTGTGTGCCGGAAGATTGTAGGTGGCGGGGAATCAAGATTGATGAAGCACATCTCAGGTTCACTACCCATATATGTAGGAATGAGAAAAGCCAAAACAAAACAGCATCGTACCAGTTGAAAAATCTTATTCATGGTCCAGATCCAAGATTTGTTGGATCAGCCCTCTTGGTTTGAAAGCAAGCATAAAAAAATAACCCCAACATAAAAGTGCATAAACACAAAATATTATATGAGCTCGGACGACGCCTCAGAAAAGGTCCAGCGCAGTTCGCACCCCCGCAGCCTTGAGCGAGAAATCAGCAACGAGGGGCACAATAAACATACAACAACCTAACATATCTGGACTCAGAAAAAATACACTGGAACTGGGTAGAACACTACACAAACATGATACCCATATCGCACTACTGATTGAACCGCAACTAGTAAAGAAATAGCACTCAATACCAGGCTACACCATACACAAATGTAAATGTCAGAATTGCAGAGGTATCGTAACACTCATAAGAAATGGCATGCACAGAGAAATCATAAATATGAACAACAACGGAAACGATATTCATGAAATAAATATATAGTATCATTGTCTGCGGTATGCACTGTTCAATGCGTACTGCCCACCTAGCTCCAAGGAACAAATTGACATCAGCACCACAGAAGCCAAGAGAAATATCGTTGCGGGAGATTTCAATGCACACATACCTGCCACAGGATACAAGGTCAGAAACACAATGGGGAACAATATTGTAACTACGCAGCACCAGCAACCTAATAATATTACAAGATTCCTCATCCACACCCAGACTCCTTCACAGAGCCAGTGGATCAACATTCAGACCCGACCTTACCATCATATCCGCAGACCTCCAAAACAACTGTATGCTGAGAGTCCTTGGTGACAAAGGAAGTGACCATCTTCCCATACTCCTCCAAGTTTCACAAACAAGAAACCAACCAACACGAGAAATATATCGCTGGAACTGCAAACGAGCAGACTGTGCAATGCAAAACTGTCACAGACCAAAAGCTAGCGAAGATTGAAAGATAACAACAGATATAAAAACATTACACAAAAACATCACTTCAATATTACTAAATGCAACCTACATAACAATTCCCCGAGGATGTATTAAAAAAATATAGCCCATTGTGAGCAAAGAAACTTAAAGAACATGTCCAAAAGAGAAAAGAAGAGAAGCAAGAAAGAAAGCAGAGAAGCTTCCTACACATGAAAAAAGGAAAATAATATGATAAACTAACTGCACTAATCCGACTAGAAACAAAAGATGAAAAAAAAAATGTCAAACACTTGTAGTAAGATAAACCTTCGCACTGATGGCGGCAAATACATCATATTTTGATGATGCGCAGCGCCGGATTTAGACTTGATAAGGCCCTAAGCTATTTGAGATATGGGCCCTTTATAAGTTCAGATATTATATGTTAGTGCCAAATATTTTTTTGGGACCCTGATATAGCTTGTGTAGCCTATATGTAAATCCTGCACTAATGATGCGTATTGAATACACGTTTAGAGCTAAGAGAAACCTATGTTACGGCAACTAGCAGCACTTTTTGATGGCATGAAAGGTGACAACAAAAGCTTTTTAAGTTTTTGGAACAAGTCTTTTGATCAAATGACTTACAAATCTTTGTTGATCTTTCATTTGTACAATTTGAAGAGTTTTATTTCACATTCAGAAGAATCCAACTCTCATCGTTATGCAAGGCTTTGAGTAGAGACTTCCTACTGAGGGAGAGCAACATACAATTGTACAGATGAAGTGTGAAACTAGACCTATGATAGCCGAACACTTTTTGCAGACCTGTCCAACATACGATGAAGAACGGTGAAACACCTGGTCATGTCGGGTCTTCTTTCATTAAAACTTTTACCCAATTACTAGGAGCCTGGGAATAACTTCTATTTTTGTCAGTCATCAATATGAACGTCTGAAAGCAAATGAAGAAGATGTATAGATGAACTTTATGATGGATTTCCAAAGAAAAAGGCCTCACTATGTAGTCATGTCATCTGCTTAAGATTATTTTGCTGCTACACATGTGTTGATTGATGAGCCACATGTGATATCATCTGCCTACGGTAACAACAAAAATATTGACAGAGCAGGCATACTCCACGATCAGGGTCGTATTTGTGTAATGAGTCTATGGCAGTGTTGAGAATGTAAAAGTTGGGAGTAAAGATTCATGTATTTGAGAGAGAAAACCTAACCAAAATTTTAAAACGAAAAGCTTAGTCAATACACACTTTGATCCAGAATTCAAAGTACTTCGATGGATTTGCTTTGAATGGGGATTTGAACGCCAACTTTATACTGAGGTAATGATCTGACAAAACGGACTTCCGGTAATGACGTCCGTTGATGGAGGGTGTTTCTCTAATCAAGTCTGGGTCATTCCGTCGATCGTTGGATTAATCAACTAACATCGTAAAGTCCAGTCCGATTTGTGTAACAGAAGTCAGTTCATTCCAATTCTTTTTCCTTCAAATGAATTATTTTGTGACACTGTGTATTACAACATCGAATATACAAGATAGCACATGTGATTTCTCTTTATCATCGTTGCGGGATTGTTGTACATACACCACCATTCTCTTGGATGGATACTTACTGGCAAAAGAGCCAGGGGTAGACCAAATGAAACACTCAGAAGAACAATAGATTAAGTAAAACAATCAATATACACACTACTCAAGAACTGCACATAATAATTTTTAACAGACATAATTGGAGAGATCTGACCTCTGCCCTATGCAGTAACTTCAGCATTAAAGGAAAATGAATGAATGAATGATCTAAACACCCGTGGACACACCCGATGTGAAAAGGCAATATATACGCTATAAGCCAAGCACTAAACGCAAGAGAGAGAAAACACAGTAACCCCAACTCTTGTACCTTCTGCCAAAATGAGGCACTTCGCTCTGTCTCATTGAGATCTTCGATGTCATCTCCTCCTCTATTTTGTGTCTCTCGGTGCCATTCTTCCATTTCCTTCTTCTCCTGTTCTAACAGTTTCGATAGATCAATGCCTGTTGCAGGATACAAATATTAAAATACTTTAGATACTGTATTTAATTATGTAGTCTTTACAGTAATCAATACTTTAATTATATAGTCCCCACTGTATTGGATACATTTAATACCGTAGTTCCTCTAGTAATGGGTACATTTAGTAATATTGTTCCTACAGTAATCGATACACTTAATTATATAGTCCGAACAGTAATGGTTACATGTTATACTCTTCACAGTGATGGTACATTTAATACTGTAGTTCCTACATTAATGGATATGTCTCACAGTAATTGATACATGTTATAGTCTCTACAGTATTCGCTACATTATATAGTCTTCACAGTAATTGATACATTTAATTATGTAGTTTCTAAAGTAATGGATACATTTAATACTGTAGTTCCTACAGTAATGGACGCGTATCATAGTCTTTAAAGTAATTGATACATTTAATTCCATGGTACCTACAATAATAGATACATGTTGTAGTCCATATATTTAATACTATAGTCCTCGCAGTAATAGAAACATTTTATACTATAATCCTCAGAATTATAGGAGGGAGTTACATCAGCATTTAATTGGTTGATAACTGATACATCAACGCACTCGGTAATGCTTACGGACTCTCGGGGTATGCTGCGTGTGATGGAAGGGTGAGTGCTCAGAGGAGAATGGTGGGACTTATTGAAGGACACGGTTGTGAAGAGTATTTCATGGATGTACTGACTTGGTCGTGCTGGGGTCTGAGGAAACGAGAGAGTCAAATTGGTGGCGGGCAATGCGGCGATGGATGCACGGTGCTGAGAGGAGATAGGGTAGACATTATCAGGGCAGCAATGGATTTATTTCAAGATGAGAATGAATACAGTGAGACTGGGGGCGTGCATGTCCAGAGTGTCAGAGGTGGGAGTATGTAGAAGGAAGGGAGGAAAAGTTGTTTTTTTTTGGAAGGACCCGAAGATTTCGCAATCAACACCTGACCGAAACTCTGAGTCTACACACACTGTGATGGCTGCTGAAAGGGAGAGCGGATCACTTATGGGAGTGCTCCACGTTCTGTGAAGCTAGTTTCTAATCAAGAATCAAGAAGAATCAATAATCAAGTCTTAGAATAATGGAAACATTTAATAATATAGTCCCTAAAGTAATGGATACATTTAATTGTGCTATCCCTAGAGTTATAATTATCTTCATCATATTGTAGTATATCATGGACAGGATCTAGCAGGCGTCAAATCATCTCTAAAACTTATGATAAAGTGGATTAAAGTAGATTAAATAAAGTGGAAGAGAAAAAACCAAGAGGAGTCATAATTACTTAATGTAAAGCAGAGATATCAGTAAATGTGCTGGCATCGGTGAACATCATAAAAGTGCAGAAAACATGATGTCCGAAATAATAGAAGGTAGATATGTCAAACTCTGACTATACGTGTCGTAAATGTAAGGCATATGATTTTGGGAATTCTGACTATACGTGTTCCAAATGTGGGGCATGTGATTTCGAGAACTATGACTATACGTGTCCCAAATGTGAGGCATGTGATTTCGAGAACTCTGACTATACGTGTCCCTTTTCTGGGGCATGTGATTTCAAAATGTCAAACTCTGACTATATGTGTTCCACATGTGGAACATGTGACATAGATAGTCAATCTCTGATTTTGCGTGACCTAAATGTGGGGTTTGTGATTTAGAGATGTCAAGTCTGACTATATGTATCCCAAAAGTGAAGCATGTGATTCCGAGATGTAAAACTCTGAATATACGTTTCCCAAATATGGGCATGTGATTCTGTGCCATAATTCAATTTTGATGTCATATACGCAAACACCATATAGATGCTACAACACAACTCTGAGATTTATCAACGTCTGCGAAATATGTCAATTATTAGTACTGAAAGAAGATGGACGGACAGCATCGCTAAACACATACAAGAACGAGGAATCAAAAATTGGAGACCAGAGATTGCAGACCACAGGGATTACAGACCACAGAAACTACAGACCACAGAGATTGTATACCACAGAAATTGCAGACCACAGAAATTGCAGACCACAGACATTGAAAACCACAGGGACTGCAGACCACAGAGATTACAGACCGCAGAGATTGCAGACCACAGACATTGCAGACCACAGGGACTGCAAACCACATAGATTGCAGGGCACAGAGTTTGGAAAGAAGGATTGATTTTTGCAGCAATGAGTTTTCATGGATTGTTTTTTGCACCAATGAGTTTTCATGGATTGTTTTTGCAGCAATGAGTTTTCATGGATTCTTTTTGCAGCAATGAGTTTTCATAGATTGACATGGTAAAGTGATAAAAATGAACTAACCTTTCAACATTTCCTTGCTCAGATTTAGGTCTAAAATATCCTGGTATCTGACCTTATTCTTGGGCTTATGATTCTCTGGTAGATTAACATGCACGTGCTTCCCGTCATGAACGACAGCCTCGAACTCAGGACCAACGGGTTCTTTAGACTGTTGATCAGGTTACAAACGAAGAAAATTATATTTTTCGGAACGTTGATATTACGATATCAGTGCTGACAATGATGGTGGTGATGTTGAAGAGGGTTCGATGTTCGTAAGAGATAACGATATTAAGTGATTCCCAACTGCCAGTCGGTTCCCTCTAGTGTGACCAATCACATACCTGCTTTCGCATTAGAAAACAGTCGTATAGCTCGTTTGAATTTTTCGTGAATTTCAGTGGCCACTTTCTATATGCTTTGTGTCGACAATTAATGAAAATAACGAGAAAAACAAAACCAAATAATTTCCGTTAGAAGGCCCTTTACCAATGATTACACGTCTTATATTGCCGACTGATAACTCCTCTGGGGATACATCTTATTGCTGAGAGACCAATGAGACAAGAATGACTATCAGGGAGCTTGTACACAGTTTTGTGTGAGTGGACCACAGAAAAATCATTTGTTTAAATTCATTATAAAATACAGTATAATAAAATTCAAATATTTGTCCAATATAGCTATAGTTTAGCTGATTTATTTCTAAAAGCTCACATTCGCTGTGATATCACTGCTACACAATTATCAGTTATGAATGATAATTTTCTAGGAAATCCAACATAGATGTAATAGCATACCAGATCTTAGGGCAGGTGTCTTCTATTTTCAAAACAAACACGTGAACATGAACACCAAAACTGCACTATATAAAACGATCATCATACCATCCAGTGCTATCAATATCAAACGTGGACATTAACAACAGAAGACAAAAGAAAACTTGTTAGAACAGAAATGACTTGTCTACGTAGAATACTCGGAGTAACAATAAGCGAAAGAATCAGAAACTAAAACATCAGAAGACTAACAAACATAGTGCCAATACTGGATTACATCAGAAGACAACAGATTCTGTAGTTTTCATATGCTTCCAGATTACCATCAGACAGTGCCCCTCAAAAGCATTACTATTTGGACACCATGGATACAATGGCAGGGGCAGACCATGCGAGCTATGGATTAGAGGAATAAAAGAGTCAACTAAAACAAACATATATGAAGCACATCAAACGCCATCTCCAGAGACTCTTCCACCTCTGACGCTGCAAGGCATAAAGTGGCAAAAAATGAAAAGAAAGAAAGAAAGAAAAAATTGCACTTTCGGCAGGCGGCATGCTGCTTCAGTGTTGGGTGTAACCCGATAATGAAATAAAACCTTTACGCTGTTTCTGTTTTTCAATCATATGCGATAGTTCCCAAACTCCTGTAGATCAGCAGAGTATAGTCCGGAGAACGGAATGCGAAGTGTCATGGTTCATAGATTGACTGCACGATACACAGTAATCTTTGGTATCCCTAAGAACTTTGCAGTAACAAATATTAACTCCCAAGTTAACATCAGTCACTTTGGTCATCCCTAACAACTCTGCAGTCACAAATATAAACTCCCAAGTTAACATAAGTCAGTTTGGTTCATCCTAACAACTCTGCAGTAACAAATATAAACTCCCAAGTTAACATAAGTCAGTTTGGTTCATCCTAACAATTCTGCAGTCACAAATATAAACTCCCAAGTTAACATAAGTCAGTTTGGTTCATCCTAACAACTCTGCAGTAACAAATATAAACTCCCAAGTTAACATAAGTCAGTTTGGTTCATCCTAACAACTCTGCAGTAACAAATATAAACTCCCAAGTTAACATAAGTCAGTTTGGTTCATCCTAACAACTCTGCAGTCACAAATATAAACTCCCAAGTTAACATAAGTCAGTTTGGTTCATCCTAACAACTCTGCAGTCACAAATATAAACTCCCAAGTTAACATCAGCCACAAGAGCCTCATTTAATAAAAGGATGACGTTCTGACAATGTTCTGATTAATTTATCACTAGATAATAATATAGATAAATATTTGATAATTGAAAAGTGAATGATAGGTTGGTACCTTGTGATGATCATCGCCCTCATTGAGTTCGAACGTTTCGGCACCTGGGTTTGACGAATCCTCTGAGAATATAAAAACAACAGAATGTTTAAGAACACAGACCTCAGTCGATGCATGGGCGATATACTAAAACAGAGTTATGTCTGGGTATAGATTTGATATGCTAATACGTATTTAGTTTAGTATGTAGATACGGCGTCATATCATATCTTCTTCTTCTTCTGCGTTCGATCTCAAACTCCTGCAGATTAGCATGATGTAGTCTGGAGAGCGGAATGAGTTGTATCATTGTTCACAACATTGCTGCGATATCAGCGCCTTCGGCCTGACACATCCGAATTCAGCATGGCTTTGGGTCGCTGACCCTATATGGGATGGGACAGCCAACTCCATCCCATAACCTCCTTAGTCGCCTTTTACGATATGCGTGGAAGGTAAACAGTGTTACTATTCTTTGCTCCCCTTTCGAGTCCCGGCAACACACGGTCGGTCATATCATATAATCAGGTATACGTAGATATGATATTAAAAGTATATAATTATCCTAGCACGCACATTTGGTATTAGAATACAGAGTTAAATCATCATCATGCAGATATGATATGGTAGTAGAATACACAAATACGTCATAATGCAGATATGATACGGTAGTAGAATACACAAATACGTCATAATACAGATATGATATGGTAGTAGAATACACAAATACGTCATAATGCAGATATGATACGGTAGTAGAATACACAAATACGTCATAATGCAGATATGATATTGTAGTGGAGTACACAAAAACGTCATAATGCAGATATGATATGGTAGTGGAGTACACAAATACGTCATAATGCAGATGTGATATTGTAGTAGAAAGCACAAATACGTCATAATGCAGATATGATAATGTAGTGGAGTACACATATACGTCATAATGCAGATATGATAATGTAGTGGAGTACACAAACACGTCATAATGCAGATATGATACTAAAAAATAAGAAATACGTCACCATATAGATATGGCATTAGGATAAAGAGGGTATGCTAATACACAACTAGACCAGTGTGTAAATGTGGAATGCTATAATCTGTTCATTCTAAGAATGAATTAGTCAAAACACACAAACACATTAGTCCGCAATAACAAACCAAAGAAAAACAACACACAATTGGTAGCGTATCTTATTCATGACGTAGCCATCAACCCAGTATTTATTGGCTGTAACAACGGGTGATTTTTAAACAGCTGATGCCATGTAAAAACAATATTACTTAAAACATTTAAAAACAATATTTATATTTAAACAAAATTCAAAAGAACATTTTAAAATGAAATTTAAAAGCAATATTATTGAATACTTAACAATCCAGTAATGCGTTCTGCGTCCAACAACCAATCATAAGCATTGGCCCACTTCATTCTTAGAGTGTACAGAGTATACTACAAAACTACATGGCATTTCAAACTCCGATCTTTAATCCTGACCATTGAAAAGGAATCATTATCCACATCAAAGAAGCATATATCTAATGTGTCTAATCAACCAATCTAATTTATCTATCTATCTATCTATCTATCTATCTATCTATCTATCTATCTATCTATCTATCTATCTATCTATCTATCTATCTATCTATCTATCTATCTATCTATCTATCTATCTATCTATCTATCTATCTATCTATCTATCTATCTATCTATCTATCTATCTATCTATCTATCTATCTATCTATCTATCTATCTATCTATCTACCTAATCTATCTATCTATCTATCTATCTATCTATCTATCTATCTATCTATCTATCTATCTATCTATCTATCTATCTATCTATCTATCTATCTATCTATCTATCTATCTATCTATCTATCATCTATCTATCTATCTATCTATCTATCTATCTATCTATCTATCTATCTATCTATCTATCTATCTATCTATCTATCTATCTATCTATCTATCTATCTATCTATCTATCTATCTATCTATCTATCTATCTATCTATCTATCTATCTATCTATCTATCTATCTATCTATCTATCTATCTATCTATCTATCTATCTATCTATCTATCTATCTATCTATCTATCTATCTATCTATCTATCTATCTATCTATCTATCTATCTATCTATCTATCTATCTCTGTCTGTCTGTCTGTCTGTCTATCTATCTATCTATCTATCTATCTATCTATCTATCTATCTATCTATCTATCTATCTATCTATCTATCTATCTATCTATCTATCTATCTATCTATCTATCTATCTATCTATCTATCTATCTATCTATCTATCTATCTATCTATCTATCTATCTATCTATCTATCTATCTATCTATCTATCTATCTATCTATCTATCTATCTATCTATCTATCTATCTATCTATCTATCTATCTATCTATCTATCTATCTATCTATCTACCTATCTATCTATATCTATCCATCTATCCATCTATCTTATGTATCTGTCTGTCTGTCTGCAAGTCTGTTTGTTTGTCTGTCTTTTCGCTAAATCATTTGTTACCTTTCAGCGTCAGAGGTAGAAGAGTTTTCTGTACATAGCCCTCGTGTGTGCTGAGTATATTGTGGAACTCTTCGCCTCTTTTATTTCTGCAGTCTATCGTTGTCGTGGTCAGCCTCTAGGTCTTAATATTAATAAAGTATTACTATTCGGTTAGTATTAGTACAGCCTACATTTCGAGCTACTGTAATTATATGCTACATCACCAGTAGGCGTGGGATAGTTCCTATATTGCTAGTTTGTGTGGTTACATATCGTACAACAACAATAAGTAGACTCAACTGTCTTGATGTTTCTCGGAGTCGCCGTCGTGTACGTGGTCAACTCCTTGCCCAGCGTGCATCATCTCTTCAGGGTCCAATGTCAGAATCAGCTGAAACAATCAAGAGAATATGTTTACAGTCTTATGTTTGTTTGTTTGAGAACTCCAGGAATTGCGAGCGATTAGCTCTTACTTTATTTGTGCAAAAAATTGGTAGCATATCCTATCCAGGACGTAGCTATCAACCCAGCATTTGTTGGCTGTGGTGATTTTCTAGGCAATATAAATACGTTCAGTAGGTTGCCATTGCTTCCTGAACGGTCCGGATGCACAATTGCCTGTGGTGAGGATCGAACTCGGTACCTTTGCCGTCACAGACGCGCCCTGTACCACTTCGCCACAGATTTGTGCAATGGGGTAGTTTTTCTGAGCTTTATTTAATACCCAGGAGACTTCAGCTTTCGGCTTAGTGCAATGCCTACTGAAGGAACCGTCTACTCAGAGGAGTCTATAACTGTATAGATGATATGCTAAGCTTCCAAAAGCCAGCCTCTATATAACGGCATGTCATCTATTAAGGTTTTCTGTGGTATGGGTGGTTTGTCTAGAGAGTCATTGTTGAGACCCACAGATGCAACTTATCTGCGCCTCCCCCCCCAATAGAAAAGTAATTTCCCCTCTGAAAATCGATATGGCTGCGCGGGGGAGGGGGGCCTATATAACTCACTACATAACTGTATTCCATATTTTCTCGATCGTAAATATTCAGGAGAATGTGAATGCAAATAAGCAACGTAAACTTCCACGTTCATTCTCAAACTCCCGCTGGATCTGTCTTGTAGCAGGACAATGGTACAACTATATTTATAGCATGGTGTAGTCTAGAGAATGGAAATGTTTTATGCTTTTGTTTTATTTGGCAAAATGGCCCGACACATCCGCCATTGCTGGAGTAAAATGATAACTATTGTTGTGTAGTTCAGTGGTATTGAACAATTTTAGCATGTGACCTTATTTGGGACAATTTATATTCCTGTCCCTCTTTGATGTCTTTAAAAAAACACAATTATCTTTTTGTACAAGTAACCAAGGCTTGTTTTAAGTTAATCGCTATGATTCTTATTGTTGATCGTTCATATCCTAATCATACTGTGATGTACCTGTACGTGTCTGTGGCTCCAATTTCAAAATCATTATTTATTATCTCCTTCACGTTTCCGCGAACCACCAGAGGGTATATGATCAACGTTGAGAATCACACAACTAAAGCAATTGTTCCCAAACTACTATGGCCTGTAGATTTCAATTTTTTCAAAACGCCTGTCGCTAGTAGATCTCAGTTGTTCCCAAACTTCTGTCGCTGGTATATCTCAATTGTTCCCAAACTTCTGTCGCTAGTAGATCTCAATTGTTCCCAAACTTCTGTCGCTGCTATATCTCAATTGTTCCCAAACTACTGTCGCTTGTAGATTTCAATATTTTCAAAACGCCTGTCGCTAGTAGATCTCAATTGTTCCCAAACTTCTATCGCTAGTAGATCTCAATTGTTCCCAAACTTCTGTCGCTAGTAGATTTCAGTTGTTCCCAAACTTCTGTCGCTAGTAGATCTCAATTGTTCCCAAACTTCTGTCGCTAGTAAATCTCAATTGTTCCCAAACTTCTGTCGCTAGTAGATCTCAATTGTTCCCAAACTTCTGTCGCTAGTAGATCTCAATTGTTCCCAAACTTCTGTGGCTAGTAGATTTCAGTTGTTCCCAAACTTCTGTCGCTAGTAGATCTCAATTGTTCCCAAACTTCTGTGGCTAGTAGATTTCAGTTGTTCCCAAACTTCTGTCGCTAGTATATCTCAATTGTTCACAGACGTTGGTCGCAAGTACATATAAACTGTTCCAAAATTTCTGTCGCTAATAGATCTCAAATGTTCCCAAACGTCTTTCTCTAGTTGATCTTAATTGTTCCAAAACGTCTGGCGTTAGTAGATCTCAATTGTTCCCCAAATTCTGTCCCTAGTAGATTTCAATTCTCCCCAAACGTCTGTAACTAGTAGATCTCAATTGTTCTCAAACTGTCATCGGTAGTAGATCTCGACTGTTCCCAAACTTCTGTCATTAGTAGATCTCTTTCAAGACACTTTAGTTTCTGTAGAATAACCCCCCTCTTCCCCCCCCCCATCTAAGACATAACCTTAAAACGTTTTGTTTACTATTACAACCTGTAAAATTATAACTACATCTTGTTAGTTATTGTACGAGTATGTTCACATCGTTACATTTCTATGTTCCCACAGACTGGCTCGTCACATCGTTCGGAAACACTTATCTAATGGATGAAAGAACCAACTCCACATTCAAAACCTCCTTCCTTGGACATGCCTGGAGGATGTGACATTATTCATTTTTGTATTCATTATCAAAATACAGTTTATAAAAATAAGATAGTGTACACATGTACAAGAAATGTAAAGAAAGCAAGAAACGTTACAGAGGTAATGAAGGAGAGCAAGAGAATAAGAGGGATTGCTGATAATAAACAGCGTACTACATCAGGGCTCTACATCAGTGCTTCTCAACGTGATCCATATCGATTCTCCCTCCCCCAGCCGGGGGGGGGGGGGGTAAGGGGAGACAGGGCTTCGACGATTTCAAAAGGATTATGGGAAACAAAATAGAAATTTTGCAGGAACCAGACCCTTATTGGGGAGGCACAGGAACTAGACTTTGAACGATATTTAATGAGATGTATAGTCCTATGTCGTGAAGAAAGTCAAAATGCTTCATGTTTAGATTTATGGAGGGCAGGAATAAAAATTGTTTCAGACGAGGGTCAAAGACCACAAATGTTGACAAGTATTGCACTACACATCGTGCAATAGAGAAGATTGTCAGTGCGGATATAGTGTGAAATGTGTTTATTAGAGAAGATTGTCAGGGAGGATATAGTGTGAAATGTGTTTATTAGAGAAGATTGTCAGGGAGGATATAGTGTGAAATGTGTTTATTAGAGAAGATTGTCAGGGAGGATATAGTGTGAAATGTGTTTATTAGAGAAGATTGTCAGGGAGGATATAGTGTGAAATGTGTTTATTAGAGAAGATTGTCAGGGAGTATATAGTGTGAAATGTGTTTATCAGTGAAGATTGTTATGGAGGATATAGTGTGAAATGTGTTTATCAGAGAAGATTGTTATGGAGGATATAGTGTGAAATGTGTTTATTAGAGAAGATTGTCAGGGAGGATATAGTGTGAAATGTGTTTATTAGAGAAGATTGTCAGGGAGGATATAGTGTGAAATGTGTTTGTTAGAGAATATTGTCAGGGAGGATATAGTGTGAAATGTGTTTATTAGAGAAGATTGTCAGGGAGGATATAGTGTGAAATGTGTTTATTAGAGAATATTGTCAGGGAGGATATAGTGTGAAATGTGTTTATCAGTGAAGATTGTGAGAGAGGATTGAATTTAATTTATGAACAGAATTAAAGAAACCTTCAGGAGACCTACTTTATCTTCCTCACTTTCATCACCTTCATGATCTCTTTCGCCCGCATTAGCAACCATCTCATCGTCTCCAGATTTAGCTTCTTTATGAGCACCGTCTGCGTTCTCGTCGTGCACGTGATGCCCTGCATGTAGAGCCTCTTCCGCATCGTCAGGACCAAATTGTCGATGCTTCATGAATTCAGCAGCGTTCCTAGCGTGTCCGTCGTGCACGTTTGGCATGATTTTAGGATGGGCGTCATTAAGTTCCTTGTTCTCCGACTCAAACCGAACAATAGCGTCATTCTGTAACTTCTCTTCTTGCTCCCTGTTTGAATGTCAGAAAATTATACAGACACATTATACAGACAAATTATACAGACAAATTATACAGACAAATTATAGCATCACGATGTAACTTCTTCTCTTGTTCCCTACTTGAATGTCAGACAAATGAAACAGACATATCATGCATATAAATGATACAGACAAATGAAACAGACATATCATGCATATAAATGATACAGACAAATGAAACAGACAAATGATGCATATAAATGATACAGACAAATGAAACAGATAAATGATGCATATAAATGATACAGACAAATGAAACAGACAAATGATGCATATAAATGATACAGACAAATGAAACAGACAAATGATGCATATAAATGATACAGACAAATGAAACAGACAAATGATGCATATAAATGATACAGACAAATGAAACAGACAAATGATGCATATAAATGATACAGACAAATGAAACAGACAAATGATGCATATAAATGATACAGACAAATGAAACAGACAAATGATGCATATAAATGATACAGACAAATGAAACAGACAAATGATGCATATAAATGATACAGACAAATGAAACAGACAAATGATGCATATAAATGATACAGACAAATGAAACAGACAAATGATGCATATAAATGATACAGACAAATGGAACAGACAAATGATGCATATAAATGATACAGACAAATGGAACAGACAAATGATGCATATAAATGATACAGACAAATGAGATATACGTAGATTAGAGAAGTTTGGAGTCAGTAGAGTATGGCGATTTAAATACTTTAGTGGAGAAAGGATTTTTACATCATCATCATCTTCATCTTTTTCTTCTTCTGCGTTCATTCTAGGATAATCAACACGAAATTCTGTGTGATTTCCGTCGTGTAGAGTGAAGTAATTTGTACTGCTAGTTTACAGTGGAGCTGCGTTATTTGCACCTTCCTATCCAGTACACCTGATTTCGGTACAATTTATACATAATATACCTATATATACCTATATATACCTATATATATATATATATGATAACGGAGTTGTATCTGTGATACAGGAGAATGAATTTGTACGTATGTTAATGCAAAAAGTTTTGAGAAAAAAAGGATAAGGGAGAGACTATTGCACATGTTACACATCTGTACAGTACACTATAGATCAGGCGTGGCCAACCCATGGCGTATCAGATAATGGTGCCAAAATACATTATTGAATATGGCAGGTAGTTAGTGATTTTGACTCTCTTTTTGAGAGGCATGCCTCTTTGAACAATCAGACAGCACAGTCCAATTAGGTTATATCAGGACACACTACCATTAAATATTAGAGGTAACAAAGATCCCATCGATAAGACGCCAGCATATATGATTGAAAATAGTGAACACACCAGTGATAATCAAAGTTTAGCAATATAAAATGTATTAATTGTTAATCAATTTCAAGTAGTTCAAACAATATAGATTATATCGTAAATTCAATTACTTCAGATGAGGGATTCATGGTTGAGTAAGAAATCAGACGACACACACAGATTTGCAAACACTAACGATATGAGCAACTTATATGATGCATTTAGTTATATGGGCCAACCTCGTCACGATTATTTCCCTTTATTAATGAAAAAAAAACAAACCAGAATTAATCCTAAAGAAAAATAAATTCTTTACCGCTGGGTATAACACTTCAAGAAATTTTTGAATAATCCGTCATCGATAAATGAATAAGCTATCAACCACCCAGATCAGGTTCCTGTCAACGAAGTGCTAGGTGGCATCCCTACCTTGGAGGAAACTCGAAAAGCAATTCACCAACTATCCAGTGGAATAACATTTGACTCAGACTCAATACCAATAGAAATATGTACGTATGTTGGTACAAAGTTCATTGAAATACTTCTTATGATTTTCCAACAGTCACGAAAAAAGTGAAACTGTTGGTCAAAGTTTCAGGGACGCAACAATTATACAGATGCATAAACGCAAAGGTAACCCTCAATCCTGTAATAAGCATTGATGCAATTCTCTACTGTCCATCACAGAAAAAGTATTTGCCAGAATCCTTTTGAACAGTCTTACATCTCATCTTAATGAAGGATTATTACCCGAAAGCAAATGCGGTTTCAGGGAAGATTGTGGAACAACTGATATGATATTTACTGAAAGACAATTCAAGAAAAATATTAGGACGAATATTGGGGCCTGTACACAACATTTATATACATAACACAATAATTTGACACAGTAAGTAGAGAGGGTCTGTAGAAGATTATGTCAAAATATGGTTGCCAACAATTTATCACACTGGTGTAGTAATTGCATGCTGGAATGCAAGCTAGAGTTCAGGATGATGGAGAGCTATCAGCATCTGTTCTTGTCTCAAATAGAATTAAACAGGGAAGTGTATTAGCAATAACCATGTTTAGCATCATGTTCTCTGCTTTGTTGGAGGATGCTTTCAGAGATCTGGACTTGAGAGTAGCTATCAGATGGAAAAATATAAGGGATCTTCTATTTACTGATGATTGTGCCGTAAATGCCAACTCTGAGGCTGATCTACAAATTATTATAAACATATTCTCTAAAGCCTATACCAACTTAAGGTGTACTATTAACACGAAGAAAACCGAAAGTCATGTTATAACCATCACCTGGCACAATCTATTACGAGCCCTACATAAAGGTAAATGGCGTAACACTGAAAGTTGTGAATAGACTAACATAGCTAGCTTGTACACTATCACAAATGCCACCGTTGATGATGAAGTGTATACCAGGATCTCTAAAGCAAACCGTACCCTCGTAAGACTACACAAATGTGTGGTATAGAAATAACATTAACCTACTAAGCTTAAAGTTTACACGGCAGTGGTACTTCCAGTGTTGTTATACGCTGGTGAAAAATGGACTGTCTATAGACGACATATAAGGAAGCTCAATCACTTTCACACAACTTGTCTCAGAAACGTTATAAACATCAAATGGCAAGGCAAGATACCGGATACCACTGTGATAGAGTTTGTATTCCTAGCACTGACACTATTCGGATGCAGACACAAATTCATTGACCAGGTCATCTGGTACGTATGTCAGATCATCACCTACCAGAGATACTTCTCAATGTGAGATGCAGAAGGGTATACGATCTCAAGGTGATCTACAAGGACCACGTAAAGACGTCAATGAAAGCCTTTAACATAAACCATGATGTATGAGAGGACGATACACGAAATAAAGCTACATGACGCGCTACAATAGATAAAAAAAAGGCATAGCGCTTGTGAATAGAGAAGAAAAGCAGCAGCACAACAGCGGAGAGTAGCTAGAAAGTCAGGGGTAGATTAGAAAAACCCATCTAAAATGGTCACCCCCACTCCAGAAATGTCCAAGAACTGCGTTCAGAATATGACCATTTACGAACTCCTAGTAAAGGACGTAACTCTTAATTACTGCAATTCAAAAGTGGATGTAACAGATAGTAACCATCAATGTGATGGATAAACAACAGATACAAATGTGACATATAAATGAATTTTAGTGAACTAAATGTGGATGTGTGTGGAATGGCGCATTTGAACTAGTGCAAGATAAACTTGGCTCATTTTAATTGAGCGTAATACAATTGTCGCATTGAATGAAAATGTTTCCTACCCAATCCTAAAAATATGGATATATTTCGCTGTACACATTTGATGTGTGTGTGCTGGTGTGCTGTGTATGACTAGCGCGTACACATTTAATATAGGCCTATGTGTGCTGTGTATGACTAGCGCGTACACATCATACATAACGTAACGTCCTAGATTCTACACAACGAATCGTCTAATCGCAAATCAATGACACCATCGACCAGGTTAATCTCTGCGGCCCACTGTAAACATCCCAACTCTGTAACCAAACACGTTCATGTTGAGATTAGCTGAAAAATTTCATACAGTAAAATATGTGTTTAGAGATATCTGTGTGTCAACTGGGACCTGAACTTTTAGATACGGTGCAAAGATTAGGGCCATCGTTTTCTTTCCATGCATGTCATAGGACGTGATTAAGGAAAGGTGGTGGATAGGCTGACAACCTATCCACAAAATATGTGGCAAAATATCATCATTTTCTCATCTTGTTTCAATTTTGTACTTTTATCTTCTATCAAATAGTCACCATGGATGACGAAGAGATGCGGGCCAGAGGAGATTGCAGTTTTGTCCTTTTGTGACAGACTTCTAGGTAACAGGAAATGCTAGATGTGCCATAATTACTAATGGTCAAAAAATTTGACAGAAAAATGAGGTAATTGGCCCAGAAGTGTGTGATGTACTCCTGGCAGGACGTGGTGATCCTGGGACACTGTTGCGCTTGAATTGGTCTAGAAGTGTGTGATGTACTACTCCTGGCAGGATGTGGTGATCCTGGGACACTGTTGCACTTGAATTCCTCACTTCAAGTATTAAACATACCTCCATTAACATCCCCACCCCCTTTTCCACGTCCATGCCTTTGAGAACTTACATGAGTCCGGATTTCGCCTCAGCTACACAATTGAGAAGAACCTGTGCTTTTGTCAGAAAGGTTATGTGCTGTCAAGCGCTACCTGTTCACAGCTAAAGAAATTATTTCATTATCATTATGTGCTGAACGGAAAGGCTCAAATATATCAGATAATTTAAATCGCAGTTAGAGATGTCTAAGTCGTCATTGCATGAGGAGGAATGAGGGTCCGATCAGTGGGACATTAGTGAGTCCATAAGTCGGCTATCAGACCAACCACCATGCAACAGTAAACTACTAGTAAATGATATGTGTATATAGTAGGACTTTCCTCTTATGAAAGTAAACCATTACTTTATAAAATTGTGCCTGTGTGTTGCCGAGACCAGAACGGGAAACAAGAATAGCACCGATATTTACTTTTCATGCATGTCCGAAGAGACGACGAAAAAATATTCTGGGGTAGAATTGGCTGTCCCATCCGAAATAGGATCAAAGTGCTACAGAAACTACGTTGAAATAAGATTTGTTAGGGCGAAAGACGCAAACAGCTTTATTTCTTGTAATTCATGAGAGTCTCCACACAAAAAGCTTTATTTCTTGTAATTCATGAGAGTCTCCACAAAGAAAGTCTACGTGATAATCTTTATATATATATATATGTATAGAAACAATATATCTTCTTCTTCTTTTTCTGCGTTATGTCAAATTTCTGCAGGCTAGAAGGATGTTGTCTGGAGAGCGGAATGTGTTGTGATATGGCATTTAGTTTAACTGCAATATATACTCCTTTTGGCCTGAAACAGTTGACCTCATCACGGCTTCTAAATTTGACACTCTATGGAATGAAACAGCCAACTTTACACCAGATCTCCTCAGTTGCCTCTTGCGACTACAGGACAGGTAAAAGTATTGCTATTTTGTGCTCTTTTTTCAAACCCCGTTAACACAGCGGTGAATTTCTATCTTAGAAAAGACAATTTCAATATCAGTGCACATATACACAGTCAAATCGATGTTATTATATCACACTGTATCTACCTCACACCGTCATCGTAGCATCATATTAGTTAGTTATTCCTCTAGGGCCAAAGACGGCACATAGGGCGGATGTCATAGATTTCCATGTCTCGCGATTTATTGCAATTTATTTTAGGTCTTTATTGTTTCTGATAGCGATGGTGAAGCGCTCTCTTGTAATAGTTCTATGCAGGTCTCCTCTTGGTCTTCCTCGTTTTCTCTTGCTCCGTGGTGACCACATCAAAGCTTAACTGGGGAGTCTTTTGGTATCCATTCTCAGCGCGTATCCGAGGTAATTCCAGTGACGCCTTCTAATATAGGTGGATACATATTCTTGTTTTGCTTCTTGCCTGACAACTGTGTTTGATTTAAAGTCTTACCAATAGATGTTCAGTAGACATTTGTTTTCAAAGATGTTTAGCCTTTGTTTTAAGTTTGATGTTACTTTCCAACTTTCGCACCCATATTTTAATGTTGGAATTAAGCAGGAGTTGAAGATTTTATCATCGTATTATTTGTGTTTATTTCTAGCTTCTTGCTTTTTCTTGATAAAGGCTGTTATTGGACGGTAACGTGAAAAAGGCCGTGTTCCTTTGTGTTTTGTATATGGCTATTTCTAAGTACATTTGGTATTTTTGATATTTATTAGTTATATTAATAAATTTATTAGTACTCAATGACAGTAAAACATTATCATAGCTTACAAAAATATTATTACTCCGTTAACCCATAAAATACAATAGTATGTATACCAGACAAGACTCACTCTCTGCTAGCAGTCTTCTCATCGTCATGGTGGTGGTCGACATGGTCACCGTCGCCGTGCATCAAGTTTTCAGCGTTCACCACTCCAACATTTTTGTGATCTGCAACTTGTTAATGTTTATCAAGAATCAAAGATACACATTTCATTGCTACCTTACACATACACGCACACACCTGCATATACACCTGAATATTATGTATATTTATAGATACATTTTTATTGACATCTCTGTATGTGTCTTAGTATCCTATATATCTCTATTCCTCTCTAACTTTCTTTTTATCTCATACTATTTTTCTCTCTCTCTTGTAATTTATCTCTCTATCGTCAACTTCATGTTGGTATCTATCTCTCCCTATTTTCACCTCTCTTTTCACTTACCTGTATATCTGATGATCTCTAGATATCTCTCATTTTCACCTCAAGTGCCCAAATTTCTTGCCATCTATAGATCTTCCTCCGCAGATCTATCTATTTATTCCTATCAACTCTCACTTGTTCTATATATCTGGTGCTCTCCAAATCTCCATTTCCCTCACCAGATATAGATCTCTTTATATCTTTCTCCCGCCCGTGTGTTGTCGAGGCCCGAAAGGGGAGCAAAGAATAGCAACACTGTTTACCTTCCATGCATGTCGTACGAAGCGACTAAAGCGGTTATGGGATGGAGTTGGCTGTGCCATCCAATATAGGATCATTGACCCAACTCCATGCTGAAGTCGGATGTGTCAGGCCGAAAGGCGCAGATATCGCAGCCATGCTGTAAACCATGACACGACGCATTCCGTTCTCCGGACCACATCCTGTTGATCTGCAGGAGTATGAGAACGAACGCAGAAGAAGAAGAAGAATATCTTTCTCCCATCTCATTTGCTTTAATTTAGTTTTAGGTTAAAGTTTAGGTATGCTATCATCTTCGCACACCTGAAATATGAATAAGTGCTCATATCTCAGTTTTAGTAAATCTCTCATGGTGTAGCGACTGATGTTCATGTTCTTATTCACTTGCTTTACGAGTGAGTATATGCGACACGCGATCCACATCTCGCTGTCGATTTGTCACAATCTTTTGTTTTTTCTATATTCTCTGCCTCTTACTCTTCATATTTCTTAATGATATATCTGTTTAATGATATATCTGTTTCTCCTTTCCTATTTCTTTCTATTTCTATTTTTTTCACTTTTTTTCTTGGTTTTTAATTCTTTCGTTCTATTTCTGTTTTATTTTTTCTTCACTTTTTTCTATGATTTTTGTTATCGTTTCTCTCCACTATTTCTCTCTGTTTATCATATTACTACCTGCCTCTCCGTTGCTCATGTTATTATGTCTCTCTGTTTCTATATTTCACTATTTGTAACACTGTATCTCCTTTTCAATGATTCTCCTTTTCACGATTTGCCACTTTATTATCTTTATTCCACTATTACTCATTCTGTTGCTCTTTTTCACAGTTTCTCTCTCTCTCTCACACACACACACACACACTTTTGTAACTATTTTTCTTCTTCACTATGTTTATCTTTATTTCTCACTTCACTATATTTCTATTTCCCTCTGTCACTATTTTCTGTTCTTATTTCACATTTTTTCTCTGTTTCTCGCTTTCACTATTTCTCTCTCTCTCTCTCTCTCTTTCTGTTTCTCTTCTTTACTATTTATCTTTCTTTCTCTCACTAGTGGTTCAATATTTCTCTCTTTCACAATTCTCTCTCTGTTTTTAATTTCACTGTTTCTCTGTTTCTGTCGTTTAATTTTTCTAGTTATGTTTCTCGTTTTGCTAATTCTCTCTCTTTGTTTCTCTCTTTCACTACGTCTATCTTTATTTCTTTCACTATTTCTCTCTCTCTCTCTCTCTCTCTCTCTCTCTCTGCCTTTGTTTCTCATTTCACTATTTATTTCTCTGTTTTTCTTGTTAACTATTTGCTTCTTTTCCTTTTCATTATCTGTCTTTGTGTTTCTCTCTTTCCCTATTTATATCTTTTTTCAATCTATTGCTTTTTCTCTCTTTCAATATTTTTACTCTCTTCTTCACTCTTTCAATATATTTGTCTCTGTTTCTCTCTTTCACTATTTATTTCTCATCGTACTTCTTTCACTGTTTCTCTCATTATTTTTGGTTCACGTTTCTCTTTTTGTTTTTATTTTCTCTATTTTCAATGTATTAATTCTCACACCGTTTATTTTTCACAAATCTCTGTTTATCTATCTCACTTTCTCTTTATTTCTCTTTCAGATTTTTCTTCATTAGTTCTTTCTTTCGCTGATACTATCTCTCATTTTTTCACAATTTCTCTCTTCTAATGTTTCTCTTTTTCCTTTTTGAATATGTCTTTAACTGTTTTTTCTATTTAAATGTTTCCCTATTCACTTTTCTTCTCTTTGTTTCTGTTTGTCAATGACATTTTATCTCTTTGATTCTCTCTTTCGTAGGTTCTATGTTTTTCTATCTAAATGTTTCTCTCTGTCACTGTTTCTCTTCCAGATCTTTTCTTTCGCTGATTCTCTATTTCTCTTTTTTAATATCCCCATTTCACTGTTTCTCTTTCTATCTCTGTTTTTCATTTCAGTTTCTCTGTCTCTTTTCCTTTTTCACTGTTTCTCACTCTTTCGTTCAGATTGTCTCTCTTTTACAGTTTCTGTCGCTGTTTTCTTCTTTCACTATTTCTCATTCGCACTTTAACTACTACGTTTTTGTATCTATTTCCATGTTTTTCTCTTTCATTGTTAATCTCTTTCACCGATTACCTCTTACACTATTTATCTATTTCACTGTTTCTCTGTTTTACTCTTTTTCTCTTTCACTTTTTATTTCTTTTTCTCTCGTTAATTACATACTTATATTATATATTTTGTTACCATTTTCTGAATGTTGTCCAAGTCCATCCTGCTGTTGCTGTTCCAGAGGTGCATTACCTGTTTCTTGAGTGTGATGTTGAAATTCTTGTTGGTGCTGTTGTTGCTCTTGATGCTGTTGTTCTTGTTGTTGCTGTTCATTCTGACGTTGTTGCTCTTCTCTTTGCTGTTGTTCTTGCTGCTGCTGTTCTATTTGGCGTTGTTGCTCTTCTCGTTGCTGTTGTTCCTGGCGCTGTTGCTCTTCTCGTTGCTGTTGTTCCTGGCGCTGTTGCTCTTCTCGCTGCTGTTGTTCCTGGCGCTGTTGTTCTTCTCGCTGCTGTTGCTCCTGGCGCTGTTGTTCTTCCCGCTGCTGCTGTTCTTTCTGCTGTTGTTCTTGTTCCTCTTTCTGCCGCTGTTCTTGCTGTTGCTGTTCAAGTTGTTCCAAGGCTTTGACATTTATGGGAGCTACAGAATCCTTAGGTGTGTCCCCATGACCCCAATCAACATCATCTTTGGCTTCTTCACGTGATACGTGCGTTGAATGTTCATTGGATGTCGCTTCTGCAGTCACTTTACTGTTTTCGTTCATTGATCCAGCGTCTACAGATCCAGTTCCTTCACTGGCTGGTTTGTTGTCTACTACCTCAATTTTATCATTTAAATCTTGATTGGCTGGTTTCCCATCCGCGACTCCCTCTGTTGTTTTGATTGATCCTGTCGGTTGTTGGGCTACGCCGGCCTTGTTTACCTCCATATTGACAACATCTTTCTCGCCTTGAACTTGTGTATCTAAATAGGTAAAGATAAAGGTAATGTGAATTATGAACCATCATCACAACACACGATTTCGCATAAGTGCTCATCCGCCTATTCAGTTGTTAAAAAGAAACCGCCTAACTAATGTCGCTTACCGTATTTTCTCAGTAACGATGGCGCTTTTCCTCGACCTTCCAAGAGCATCAACCCTGGTATCCTGCTTTCTGGAGTTGCATGGATGCGGCATGTGTGATAAGATTCACTGCGTGAATAGCCCGTGTGTTGTCGGGCCCGAAAGGGGAGCAAAGAATAGCAACACTGTTTACCTTCCATGCATGTCGTAAAAGGCTACTAAGGAGGTTATGGGATGGAGTTGGCTGTCCCATCCCATATAGGGCCAGTGACCCAAAGCCATGCAGAAGTCGGATGTGTCAGGCCGAAATGCGCAGATATCGCAGAAATGCTGTAAACCATGATACAACCCATTCCGTTCTAGGATTACATCCTGCTATTGTGCAGGAGTTTGAGAACGAACGCAGAAGAAGAAGAAGATTCACGAAGATTCACTGCGTGAATCACGACTGTAATTGTTATTTAACACTACGATTAAGGTGTTTTCGTGGTCAGTGGGAGAATAACTTAGCATTCATCATCATCAGGTAGCAAAACTTCTGTCGATCTTGAGCCAGTCTTCCTGCTTCTGTTACTGTCATGTTCAGGTGATCTTTGATGCTTTGCGTGCATCTTCTTCCTGGTCTTCCTCTTGTTCGTCTCCCTTGCATCATCCCCTCTATTATGGTCTTCTCTCGGCTGTCATGGCGTTTGATAAGGCAAAGGTATTGTAGTTTTCTGGAAAGAACCATGCTTTTTAGCCAGTTTTCTTTTACATACATTTCTCTCAGGATGGCTACATTTGTGATCTTTTTGGTCCATGGTATTCTGAGGATTTCTCTGTAACATTTTGTTTCAAATGCTGCCAATTTATTTTTCACTTTGTTGGTTATTGTCAGGATTCACATCCATATATTGCCACTGGGAATATGCAATCTCTTAGGAATGTTAGTTTTGTTGTTTTGCAACAACTCAGCCATATGTTTTTCATTTGTATCAGCTTGTTTAACGCGATAGCCACCGCCTTCTGACTTATTCATAGCAACCATCGTTACTGTTGATAAGAGAACCAAGGTATTCAAAACTGCTGACTCTTTCCAATTCGCTGTTGTTGATACTGATTAATAGCGTGCTAGTGGTTTTGTAGTTCGTCATAATCTTGGTCTTGTTTCCATTCAGAAACAGGTTTTTTTTTTTGCAGTGTTCGTTAATGGAGTTTATGGGGTGTTCAAGAATTGTTCACTTCTTCGCTGTGTACCAATAATATTGTACCACCAGCATATCTTAAATCTGATATCTCATGACCTTAGTTATTTATCTGTTGGTCATTTCTTACATTCCTCATTATGCTCTCTACATATAAATGTTGAAAAGATATGGCAATAGGACACATCCTCGTCTGACTCCTTTTTCTGCGCTGAACCATTCTGATGTTTCAATATTTAATCTTACGATTTATCTTGCATAAATGCATTTCTACTTTTATGAGATTCTCAATTATAACTTATAAATATACAATATAATTATAATTCTATATCTATACCACCACTTTGATACTAAAATCCTTTAGCTATTATTCAACTTTAACACTGATCTCCTTAAAACTAATGCACTACTTTATATTTCGTTTGATAATTCCACTAATATATTTCGCTTCACATTTCCTACTTCCTTTCACGTAAACTAATGAACAACAATTGAGCTCCATCCTGGACGATCACAAACAGCAGATTTCCTTCCAAACGCTCCAAATTCCCAACAAAGACTTGGTAAAAATTCTCCCGAGAAATCCTTATAGAAACAAAAAGGCCCCTCCGTAATACAGCTCACATCACTCTTCTATACAAGCTGTTTTCAGCTCTGCTTCTGAGCTACTAATCTATGTTTAAACTCAATAAAAAAACGTTTTATTCACGCCACAGTTTACTAAAATTGTTAGCAGATTTGTAAAATGTTTGACAAAACACGTATTTGTCCTACCACATTTTTGTCATACTTCTATAGTTAAACTAGTTTGGCTTCACTTTTCAGTAAACAACATTTATTGTTCTCTAATAGTTATATCTCAACTTAAAATAATTTAATTAAACTTTTCCCGTAATCGTAACCTTCGATAACAGTTACCATGTTGTTCTGACAGGCCGAAGTTGTGCTTGAACTAGTTATGGGCACGGCGTGGGTGGGTGGAACAACAAAGAAACCTGTCGCAAGGGCCAAAGTTGTGCCCTGATGTCGAAGTCTGTTTCGGCGGCATTAGACTCGAAACACCATTGAGTCGGATGGCTGCTGCAATAGAGAGCGTAGCAATTATGGGAATGCCCACTTGCTGTGAGGGCAGTTTCTAATCAAGAATCAAGAATCAAATGTGTCTCTATAGGATGTTCACTCAAAGAATGAAGTAGGTCAAAACACACCCCCACATTACTCCGCGATAACAGGGGATTTTTGAACAGCTGATGACAAGTAAAAACAATATTATTTAAAGCATTTAAAAACAATTAAAAACAATATGTAAACAAGATTTTACATAACATTTACAAACCAAATTTAAAAACAATATTATTGGGTACTTCTCAATCGATTAATGCGTTCTGCGTCCAACAACTAATCAGAAGCACTGACCCAC
The DNA here is from genome assembly GCA_034231615.1 of Meghimatium bilineatum. NCBI lineage: Eukaryota > Metazoa > Mollusca > Gastropoda > Stylommatophora > Philomycidae > Meghimatium > Meghimatium bilineatum. The sequence goes on along the minus strand of CM067299.1, from coordinate 62,404,261 downwards.
TTCATTCTTAGAGTGAAAAGAGTATAATTTAGTGTACCACATTTCTACCAAGAGCGTCCAGTCTGTCACGTGACTTTCAAATATCAATGCACGTCCAGTAGTTATAAAACTGGTCAAGCCATGTTTTTCTTTTTCTTTCTTGTATCCATAGTTTAACTAACAATTGACAACAAAACTAAAGGGACATAATTCTGTCATGTCCTCATTGCCAAAATCAATCCCTGATTATCTTCAACTAGACCGCAAATATTTCCTGTCACACTAAATGCCACATTGTCTTGGGTATTTGCCTTTGCGCACATATGATGATGGTATAATTCTTTTCGCTGTGTGCAGATAGTCCCTTAACAGTTCGTAGCGTTTCTGACAGATACAGAGGTCATCCTGAGTTGAGTAACCAAGGTAACTCCCAAACTCACATACAGTTTGTTGTCTCAAAGACATTGTTGTGTTTTGAATATGTATTGTTGAATATTTAGTCCTGGAAAGGAAACATTTAAGTCCGGCAGTATCCCAGGATCATGACGTCCGCCCAGAAGCGCATCATATACGTTTGGGCTAACCAATTCATTCTTTCGTCAGATCTGTTGACTAATTAGCAGTGGTGGCACACGTAACACTCCCCGCCACATAGGATCTTGCCACAAAAAAGACGAATATGCAATGTTCGCTGGTCTGCATCCATTCGTCATCCATGAGAACCATTTGATGAAAAATGAAAGTAAGAACTCGAGATAAGACAGGCGATGACAATGATGATGATTCCTTCACAGGTGACACGTTGTCAATCCATATTCTCAATTTCCTATTCGCCTCTTACGACATGTCTGGACAGGAAACAATTGGCACTATTTTTTTGCATCCTGAACTAATAGTCCAGACTCCGGTTGCTACATGGGTGAAAATTTCAGACAGCACAAAACTCACAAGTAACAAGACACCTTTCATACAGATAAACACAATATTATCAATAACACAAACAAGTTACAGACAAACCAGTCTTTATAATTTACAATTACCTTCCATCGGCTTAGCGACCACATATGGGAAACAGACGAGCAGGAGTAGCAGGCGCAGGTGATCGTACATGTCTTCCAGAGACCGATCATCAAGAACTGTCAATTACAAAATTGAGAATACATCTAACCAGAAGATTAAACCTGTAAAGAACATCGGTAAAATAGGTGATACAGTTATCGTCGGTACATCGATGGTACAATTACACCCTATATTGTTTCTGAAATTATTCTCGTGCCGTACAATTTCACTGAATGCCTGAAGAATCATTTCACATATCAAAATATACGATATGGTCTTTAAAAGAAATTACATTATGATTTAATAATTCTTTCTTGTGCAAACCTTGCTAATTACTTAAAGCTTTATTTTATTTAAATAAAAATTTTTTAAATATTTTTGTCAGTAAAAATTAGTCCCTAAAATGTTAAAATTTACTGTAATTTTGTAAATTAAATTGTAAAGTCAATGTTAGCCATGTACGGGCGTATCTCTTATTGTCATTTTGTGCGAGACGACATTCATGTACATCTAGTGTGGGATATTAAATTGATGTACTTCTAGTGTGTGACATTACATCCATGTACATCTGGTGCCCGTCTACATTTATGCACATCCGGTACGAGACTACATTCGTGTACGTTAAGTGCGAGACAACAATCATGTACATCTATTATGAGGCTACATTCATTTAAATTACATCTATTGCAAGATTATATTAATGTGCATCCAGTGTGAGACTACAATCATGTACATCTAGTTTGAGACATTACATTCATGTACGAATATTGTTTGAGATATTACATTCTTATACGGTTGTTGCATGAGATATTACATTCTTGTACGGCTGTTGTATGAGACATTACATTCATGTACGGCTATTGTTTGAGATATTACATTCTTGTACGGTTATTGTATGAGATATTACATTCTTGTACGGCTGTTGTACAAGATACTACATTCATGTCCATCTAGTATGAGATACTACATTAATTGTACATCTAGTGTGAAACATCACATTCATGTACAGCCATTTCATTAGGCAGTATATTCTTTACAGATATTGCACAAGACAGTACATTCATGTAATGCAATTGAATGAGACATTACATTCATATACGGATATCGTATTAATTTGTATTAAACTTCACATTCATGTATTACTATTATATGAGACATTACATTCATGTACAGATATCGTAAGAAACGTTACTTTCTGGAACAGCAATTGTATGATATTTTACATTTATGGTAGTTATTTTTAGAAGCTTCATTATCAATATGTGGGGAATTCTTCGTTTCAACGTGGAAAAGTCATTTTTCATGTGTTCAGGACGTCTCTATTTCGAAACGAGGTAGTGAAACCAAGTTTACAACTGGATTACATCTTGTAGACATGGCATCAATCACGTGTTGTGGGTGGTAGTTTGAGAAGCCAGTTATTTTTCTGACTCTGTATATAGCCAAGTCCGGACAAAACAAAAATCAGGGTTGTGATTTCTCGCCTGACGTGACCGTTCCTCCAATCACTCAGCTGTGAATGAGTACCTGATGTAAGAGTTAGTGGAGGTAAAGATAGCAAGGAACGGAAATGGCCATCTCACCTAATAGTTACTGCGGCTATGTACATGAAGAGTTATCTTCATCCCCGACTGCTGGTTGCAGCCATGGGACCTACCTTTATCTTACATATGTACAATTCTAAATATAACGAAGAAGGCCTTCATCACATGCAGAAAATGGGAAGAATGCAAACACTTGGCGAACGCAGAGACACAAAAGTACTAATTCAAGCAGAAAAGTTTCAGTGTATGCCAAGTCATCCAATGAAGGAAAGATTCCAAAATCTAGCAATGGGACGACTGAAAAGGAGCAGCTTTATCCATCAAGCTAAACGACTCCGTAGACAACTTACAGACCTACCTGAAGTTGGCAGCCCCTTAAGGTCTGTACCAGAGCAAACCCCGTGGAGTGAAAGCCATGGAATGCCAATATACATTCAGACCCATGTGAAAGGAATACTAAGCGAGGACGAACAGAACAGTGTGCAGCGAATGACAATCACCCTCAGTTTCCTGGATGAGGAATATCCACAAGATATATGGGTCAGAGTGTACACAGATGGGTCAGCACAGAATGCTGTGAGGAATGGAGGTGCAGGTGTATATATAGAATATCCACACAAGCCTAGAGATACAATCAGAACACCGACAGGAAAATTCTGCAATAATTATGATGCAGAAATCCAGGCAATTAGTCTGGCAGCTAAAAAACTGCTGAACTCCAACTCTGACCTACAGCCTGTGGTATTCCTGACAGATGCAAGGTCAGTGCTTCAAGCTCTCCAGTCTGGAAAACTAACAGACTTAAAAAAACTACTTAGCGAATTGTCTTACCAGTATAGGGTAACCATGCAGTGGATACCCTCTCACTGTGGAATACCAGGAAATGAAAAAGCAGACCAACTGGCTAAGGAAGGTGCTGCCGAAGACCAACCAGATATACCAATCACCTACCATCAGAAAAAACAGATGATAAAGTCAATAAGAAAGCCACAAACACCAACACAAGATGACTATCACAATATGAACAGATCAGAACAAGTTATAATTCTACGTCTCAGAACAGGACACAACCGACTCCGCAGTCACATGTATACAAAGTTCAAAATTGGCAACACGGCCATGTGTACATGTGGACAGGCAGCACAGAGTGCCAAACATATACTTCAAGAGTGTTCTGAGCATGAAACGCTGAGGCAGACATATTGGCCAGAGGAAACAACACTGGAATCAAAACTCTATGGGACACTGTATGAACTACAAAAGACAGTGAGTTTTATTAAGGAGACAGAATTACAGATATAGACATGTTTCAAGTGAACGAAAGAAGAAGAAGAAGAACATTCTGAGCCCAGTACGTATCAATGCTATTTTATTGTTCTCTTTGAGAATCAATCATTGTAGTTGTAAATTTGCTTACCTGAGGAACAACAAAAATTCCAAATTTAATTAGATTTATTCAATGCTAAGCTCGTCTTCGCTTGTAAAGAAAGATCTAATTATCATCAACAGCATGATCACAACATCACCATTGTCACCAACATCATCCCTAGTAACATCATCACACCATCATTATCATCATCACCATAATCATCATCCCCAACATCAGCCCTAACATCATCATCACATCTTTCTTGAAATCGAAATAACACGGTTGAACTATAGAATGTGTCAAAAGTGGAATATTCAAGAAAAAAAAAGGTTTTGTGTTATTCTAAGTAACATCTCTCTGGTTCAGGGGTTAAACCGATAGTCTCAGTATTCCCAATCAGTTCGAGTCTCAAGTTTGAGATAGGTCCTCCGCTAACGGCTCATTGGTCTTGTTATTGAACTATAAATGGGATATTGAAAATAAAATAAATATTCTAAAAAAAAGGCAATATTCTACACAGTGCATATTCAATTACTATTATTATTAACGTTATTATTTTTACTGTTACTATAATTATTATGCGTAACAATTATTACTATATCACTCTTTTGTGGTTATGTCTCAAATAAACTTTTAAAAATCTGGGAGCCCTCTCGCAGTTTAATATTTAAACAAGTTCTCATGATAATTTAACCATGAATAGATACTTCGTATAAACAAGACATTTGACTATCCCCTCCTCCACACAAGAAATCAAATTTCAATTCTGTGAGATGTAGTTTCATGTTGGAAAACACTGTTTACGTGTGACTTTCTGCAATGGAAGACTTGCCTACAGATTTTAATCAAGCCTTTTGGGTCACGCTTTTGATAAATCAAGTGCATGTTCGTTGGTCGACGTTTCCAGGCGACATAAATATATATAGTGACAAACGGAAATCTAAAAGGTGTATCTAAAAGTCTGTGCAAAAATCTACTTCAGACTACTTCACAGAGCTAGATCTAGCTGAACTGCATATTCTCCTGAAGCCAGGGAAGAGAAACAAATTAAATATAATGTACAGATTTAAGTACATGTCGAAGACAAAACTGATAACCTAAATATGTACTTGAGCTCGAATTTGAAAATAGACGATGGAGAATAACAGAACAAGTGAATTGGTATCATTGTATCAACAATTTTGGATAGGATCTAATGGAGACTACAAATAAATCGGACAGAATACACTAAAGAAAATGTGTCTATGAAGTTAAGCAGATAGAATATATTAAATTGTGTTTCTGAAATAAATCAGATAGAACACATTACACTATAGCAATGAAACAAATCAGACAACGCATTAAATTATGTTCATGAAACACATCAGACATACACACTACGTCCATGAAACAAATAAGAAGGAATGCACTAAACTATGTCCATTAAACTATGTCCATGAACTAAAGCAGACTGAACGAACTATACTATGTACATGAAACAAATAATAAAAAAAGAACGCACTATACTATGCATATGAAACAAATCAGACAGAGCACATTAAACTGTGTCCATTAAAAAATCAGAACGCACCATACTGCACACGACACAAATCATACAGAACAGACCAAACTATCCATGAAACAAATCATACAGTATACATTACACTAAGTCTATGAAACAAATCAGACAGAACACATTACACTAAGTCTATGAAACAAATCAGATAGAACACATTACACTATGTCTATGAAACAAATAAGATAGAACACATTACACTATGTCTATGAAACAAATCAGACAGAACACACTACGCTATGTCTATGAAACAAATCATACAGTACACATTACACTAAGTCTATGAAACAAATCAGACAGAACACATTACACTAAGTCTATGAAACAAATCAGAGAGAACACATTACACTATGTCTATGAAACAAATCAGACAGTACACATTACACTATGTCTATGAAACAAATCAGACAGAACACACTAAGCTAACGGTGTTTAGTTTCAACAAACATCTTACCAAAATCAGATAGTTAAATAGATCTCAGACACCTTTGATCACGCAATTTAAATTTGTTAATCACTAAAGTTGAACGATTTCGAAATTGTCGAAAATGTCGTTTTATGTTTTAAATATATTATAATATCCGTCAGAAATACAAGTGACAAATGTAGCGATCAGAAAGCATTCACAAAAATGAAATGTTTAGATTCAAGTAGCAGGGAAACAAACGTTTGAAAAATCGAATCAATATATTGAAATGAAAATTGTTGAAATGTTGCTATGAGTTTGCTGTTGTGTCAAAACTGGTGACGTGTTGCGAGCTTACGTTTGCCGCATTCTACTGCAGCAGCTGTTGTCTATTGACCATTTTCTTAATCCTTGTGAAACTGGGATATATTTTTAACTTTTTAGAAAGTTCCAAGATTACTTTTGTTTGACTCTTTATAGACTATTGACTCTCATAGACTCATTAAACATGGCCAAAAGTACCTTCAATGACATGAGGAAAATATTAACATCTAAACAAATTACGAACAAGTTAAAAATTAAAATTATAAAATGCTACATATATTCTATATTAATGTATGTCTCAGAAACATGGACACTAAATAAACATTTAGAAGACAGAATTGATTCCTTTGAGATGTGGGTATATAGGAGAATGGGGAGAACATCATGAAAAGATAAGAAAACAAATAAAGAGGTGCTAAAACACTTAATATGAAGAAAGAATTACTAAGAGAAATAAAGATCAGGCAAATAAAATACTTTGGACACATTAAAAGACACGACATCTTATTGAAGACCTTACTTGATGGTAAAGTCAAAGGGAATTAGCAACAGGTAGGCAGAGATACAAATAGTAGAGTAACATCACACGATGAACAGGTCTAGCAGAATGCACCACCAAGACAAGAGACAGGGGATGTTGCAGATCCGTTGCAGCGAATCTTCGTTGCGGAGACGGCACATAATGAGGATGATGAACCTCATCGGAAATCATCCTTATAAAGTGACGATATTTGATTCTTCGTGTTATTTTCATTGGATTTCAACATTACGCATACACAAAATAAAGGGAAACCCAAGGGTAATGGTCAATGATTCCCATGAAGTCTGTAATTCTCGAGAGTACTGCGCGATAGTGCGTAGACAATCTCAACGTATTGCAAGAAGGGTAATGGTCATGAAGCAGTAGGGTAAACTGAATAAGGGGACGACCGATTAACACCGATTCATAATGAAGCCATGCTTGTGATCTTGGGGTCTACCAAGAATACACCCTTTGTGAAGATGAAATTTCTCCTTTATTTTCAGACTGTAGCTGACAGAATCTAGATGTGTTCAGCTAGGGCATATTTTAAATTCAGTGCTGATATAAAGGTAAAGGTAGAACCCATGGCATCTGCCGTCGGGGATGAAGATAACTTCACTGTACTAAGCCGCAGCAACTATTAGGTGAGGGTGGCCATTTCTAAACAAGGTTTTTTTTACCTTCCTAGCTCATGCGTCAGGTACTCATTTACAGCTGAGTCGACTGGATGAGTGGTCGTTTCAAGTGAGAAACCACAACCCGGATTTTTTTTTAAATGTCCTGACGTGGTTTCGAACCTGGCACGCTGTAACCAGAAGATAGCAAGCAAGCTCACTATCCACTAGGCTACCGCGCTCCTCTGTGCAATTGCTGATATACTTAATGCATTACACCCGGATCTCCATAATGTGAAATGTTTGATGCTCAAAAGGGACAGAATATGGTGAGAAGCAGATGATATCATCGGACAATGTGTAACCCTAACTTCATTGATTCTGGGCAGGAGTGGATTCCGTATGTATTACTTGTTACCTATTCTGTTGACATCACACTCGACATAAATATCGTTTATGGGACGAAAATCCGGTAGCGGGTGATGCAGAAGTCAGGGCTCTCATTGACTGTAACACTACAGACGATGATGTAGTAATCTACACTAATGGGTCAGTCATTCGTCATCAACTATGTACTTGGGGTTTTTTTCAGCACGAAACGGTGGGATACCTGTCAAAGAATCAACGATTCCTGTACTACAATAGGGTTGCCTTTACTACAACCACCAACATTCTTACGATATAGATAACAGTTGTATCGGAAGCACTGTCATTGATGATATTACAGAATTATTTTCCTGTAATCATACTTATTGACCAAATGTACATGATCCGCAAAGTTGAAGCGGGAGTCGTCTGCCGTCAGTGGGTGGAGTTATTGTCACAATCTGTGACCAGAAAAAATACCTTTATATTCGTGTTAGGACATGTGGGTCTTGAGGATTATGTGCGGGTCGATACACTGGCGAGCATGGTTACAGTGTCAATAGTTACATCAATGGTTCGATCTGACATAGTTAATGAGTTTAGGGACCTCATCCGCCCAGAAGATTTTCAAAAGTGCGACACATGATCGCCTTCAAGACAGCACGAGATTGGTGTAAAGCTGTAAAGAGCCCGTAAAGAGAACCATAATAGATAAACTAAGAGACTGATAAATCAGCATGGAATTAAAACTCTTGGACGATACATTTAGATAGATTTATTGAGACAGGTATCGGAGCACCCATATACTTTTCCGGCGTGCGCTGATAACAAAGTTACCAGCAAGTACGGAATGGAAATCAATTCAGATAAGAGCAAAATCTTGGTAAACAGCAGAGACACAGAAACCAGACTAATATCATGATAAATGGACATAAGCTTGAAGAGGTGAATACCTTCAAATACCTCGGATCCAGTATATGCAGCGATGGTAAATGCAAAGCAGAACTAAAAATAAGGCTGGAGATGGCTTTAGCGTCCTTGTCAAGGCTAACTGTGATTTGGAAAAGCAACATCAGTGTTGGAGTGAAAATCAAACTGTATAGGTCGCTGGTGCTTTCCGTTGTGTTGTATGGTTGTGAGAGTTGGACACTCACTGCGGACATGGAGAGAAGATTACAGGCTTTCGAATATAAATGCTACAGAAGAATTCTACGAATTTCCTATAGGGAACATAAGACCAATGTGTACGTAAGAAATAAAGTAGAGATGTGTGCAGGTGTCCAGGAGCCATTGCTTTCAATAGTGAAACGACGAAAACTAGCATGGTTCGGACATGTATGCAGGCACGATTCCTTGTCAAAAACAATGCTGCAGGGAACTGTCGAGGGAGGAAGAAGCGGAGGGGGACAAATAAAGACATGGACAGACAACATCAAGGAATGGACAGGGCTAGATATTTCCACACTCATCCGCATCGCTGAGGATAGAATTCGCTGGAGGACTCTGTGTGCTGAGGCTTCCAATGTGGTACCCCTACGACCCTGAAGGGTTATAGGTTATATTGATTGATTGATTGATAACAACCTGACGCCATAACTCAACACTACTGGAAAATATCTCACAGACATTGATGGAGTAAGACATGGACAGAAATAAAAGATTAGGTAAGGACAAAGGTATCTGGAGGTGTTATGTGCAACGATGTGGTTGTGATACTTATAGGATTAGTAGATCTTCCATTTGTTATAGTTGCTTCTCAACCGTCGAACCGTGCCAACATAGCTCCCGGGCCTTGAGAGCTTCTCATTGAATTGTAACATTATTTCTGAGTATATAGAATTTGTTTAGACCTGGTCGTAGTCTACAATTGTTTGTTTAGCATTTGCCTGTCACAAAACAACGCTCAGAAGAGCATTAATGAATGAATTAAAATCAACAGGCATAAATACACAAGACCTGCAATCCCTAGCAATTGACCGACAGGCATGGAATACTATGAAATCCGCTCTATGTGCCAAACTTGGCAAAAGAGGAACTGACTGACTGACTGTCTCACAAAGACTCAAAAGCAGCGTTGAAGTGGACTGAAAGAAGTCCAAATAATATCCTCACTACTACCTGATATAACTTTTATTGACGAAGTACCCGCTATGCGTAGTGTAAGAGCTGAATAATGATGCTGAATATAGGGTTAATTATTTCATCTTTCATCCCACATTTTCACAGTGCTGAAGAATGTAAAATTCCCATGGTTTGACTCGAAGTGAATCACTTGTTTTATCTCCAGCATGCACCGGTATTACAAGAAAATTGCTTCAAATTTACTCTTGGAGAAGAAGACAACATACCTTGAAGCATAGTTCCCTACAATCAGATTGAGCCAAATTCTCTTGGAGAAGAAGACAACATACATTCAAGCATAGTTCCCTACAATCAGACTGAGCCAAATTCTCTTGGAGAAGAAGATAACATACCTTCAAGCATAGTTTCCTACAATCAGATTGAGCCAAATTCTCTTGGAGAAGAAGACAACATACCGTTAAGCATATTTCCCTACAATCAGATTGAGCCAAATTCTCTTGGAGCGAGCATAAGATTTGGAAAATGTCCTCATTTAAAAGATAGTCAGAAAAACAAAATTCTGGAGATGATATAAATTTCACCAACAGGCACAGGGAGAAGGAGTGACACATTCGTACTGCATCGATGATCAATAATTATATTCATTCTTATTTTTAACTGAATCTCAATATGAAGAATGTCTCTAACTTACATAATTCAATTTGAATAAGTAAGATTTGATGGTCTCATTATTGGCATAGAAGACCAACCATCATGCAATAGCAAAAATTCAGTATATGACATGTCAGTATAGTCTTTCCTCTTTTTGAAGTCCCCACACCATTTCATATGTACAAATACGTTTCCCGTGCCAATATTTGTGGTGCAATATTTATAGAACCCAGCAGTGCCCATCACTCTGGGGAATAGATGCTCTCGGAAACTGACCATAGTCCTTGCTGCCAACGTGAACGTGCTGTCCCTGCTATGAACAGTTGGCAGATAAGGCCGTAAATAAGGGAAGGGCGATTATAGGACTCAGATATTTCCAGACAGCTCCTTTCGGAGAATAGAACATGACATTTAGTACAAAGTAACAAGAAGAAATCAAAATATATTTTTGTTCGGTTCTTGTTAGGAATGTATGTATTTATTTGATTATTTACTTATCTCTGTCTATCAGTTTATGTTTATCATGTATAAAATTAAATATAAATTTATTACTGTTAGTTTTAGTTTTGTGAAACACAATTCTCCTAACCCTAACCTTAAAAAAGTTAATTTCTAAATTAATTATTGATTAATTGTTGAATAATATTTTGATTAATTATCCTTAAAACAAGCAAGTATGCATCCGTTCCAAACAAGAATTCTTTTTTTAGTGATTCTCCACCCAAAGACACAATCCCTCTAAAAACGCCCCTTCCCGAGAGGAAATCTTCAAAACATTTACAAAGTCATATTTAAGGTCCTGAGTTGGAGTAAACACAATTTCTCTCATACTCTCCTTGTAACACATCACTGACTAAATCGTCGCTAATTAAGTGTGTGACAGAACTATGACTAATTTATAGCTTCTGTGACTATCAAAGGGCGGTGACGATCAAATTAAAGTGACTATCAAAGGGCAGTGACGATGAAAGTACAGTGACTATCAAAGTGCAGTGACTATCAAAGTACAGTGACTATCAAAGGGCAGTGACTATCAAAGGGCAGTGACTATCAGAGGGCAGACTTTGAACGTTAAGACGTCACTCACGCCAATAGAAGATCTATCCACAGATTCAAAATAAATATTTCTACGTCATGTTTGAGATTATTTCCGTTAAACTCCTGGTTGCTGTTGGCAGTCGACACAAAGTATATACAAATAAAACAACGAAAATTACAGCAATAATAAAAATAATCACGATTGCAGAATTCTGTTGGTAGATTTTTTATTGATGAGTCACACTTCAGTTCTCAACATGGAATCTTAGAATTGTACCCTGGGATGACTACATGCTGATAACCTCATCTACGGTTCTGCTACAGTTATTAACATCATAAGTGGCGACTAAGAAGTGTAAGGATGCGTGTTGGCTGATCCATCTGATAGTTCAAAGTGACTGTAAATATTTGATGAAATTGGATGTATTGAATAGAAAAACTGGTATACGGTAAATCATGACACAGCGCAATTTGTTCTTCGGAATACAACAAGCTTAACATACAGGAGTTGAGACCGAACGCAATCACAGAAGTAGAGTACAACATGTGGCTGTGAGCTACTACTGTGGGTGTACAAGTAGCGTACCACATATGGCTGTGAGCTACTACTGGGAGTGTACAATTAGGGTGCCATATGTGGTTGTGAGTTACTGCTGGGAATATACAAATAAGGTACCACATGTGGATGTGAGCTGCTACTGGGAATGTACAAGTAGGGTGCCACATTTGGCTGTGAGCTACTACTACACCAGTAGAGTACCAGATGTGTCTGTGAGTAACTACTGGGACTGTAGAAGCAGAGTACCACGTGTGGCTGTTAGGTATGCTAGACCAGTAGAATAAAAATAACCCAAATATCGGAGGATGTCCGACAAAAAGGAAGTGCCGCAGTAACCAGACAAATAGAGGTAAATGCAAATAAGGTAAATAGGTTACTGAAGAAAACTGTCAATATAAAATAATAAAATATAGAAAATAACAATAAAACAAAGAACAAATACAATTGTCAAAGTGACGGTCCAATTGAGACCTTTATCAAGGCAACAAAAACAGTTAAGAACACAAAACCATAACGAGTTTAACCAAAATGGCTGGGAGAATGATTTCTCTCACCAGAAAATCATCACACAGTGGATTCGTTAAATTCGTTATGGTTTTGTGTTCTTAACTGTTTTTGTTGTCTTGATAAAGGTCCCGATTGGACCGACACGGTGACAATTGTATTTGTTCTTTGTTTTATTGTTATTTTCTATATTTTATTATTTTATATTGACAGTTTTTTAGTAACCTATTTACCTTATTTGCATTTACCTCTATTAGACCAGTAGAAGTAGAGTACCATATGTGGCTGTGATTGACCACTATACCAGTAGAGTATCACATGTGGCTCTAGGAGAAATTTAAATTGTACGAATAGAATGGGAAATGTAGCTGTGAGATACATTGTATCAGCTGTACCACTGTATCAGTAGAGTGGTACATGTGGCTGTGAGAGACCACTGTATCAGTAGAGTGGTACATGTGACTGTGAGAGACCACTGTATCAGTAGAGTGTTGCATGTGGCTGTGAGAGACCACTGTATCAGTAGAGTGTTACATGTGGCTGTGAGAGACCACTGTATCAGTAGAGTGGTACATGTGGATGTGAGAGACCACTGTATCAGTAGAGTGTTACATGTGGCTGTGAGAGACCACTGTATCAGTAGAGTGGTACATGTGTATGTGAGAGACCACTGTATCAGTAGAGTGGTACATGTGGCTGTGAGAGACCACTGTATCAGTAAAATTTCACATGTGCCTGTGTGTGAGACATTACTTTCATTGCCACCAGCGCAAAAAAAATTCAATACACTGAAATACTCATAAGCCATCAGACAACACTGATTGAATTATCAGAGACGAGAATATAAGAACGCGTGGGGAGACAGACATCTTGCAGATTTGGAGGGAAATGTCAAATTTGAAAGAATAATACAGACATGAAGGAAAAGGCCGTCACTGGGACAGTCTTGATTAACAAATCGTTCGTCAAGGAAGAGAGCGTTCTGGAGATTCAAAGCCCATAAAAATTTCACATATCTGCAAGTTTCTTTCATCGATTTTGTCCCCTCCCTCCATATATACAAATAGAAAAATATATAAGGATCAAGAAAATATCAATGGATAATAGCTCTAAGGAATAGAATGATATATTAGGTTCTATTGTATATTGTTCTATTGTATATTGTTCGATTTCAGAATACATAATTTGTTCAGTGGCTAGATAACTGTCTCATAGCTAGGTGGTTCTAGTTTCAAATCATGGGATGATAGATATGTTTGTCTTTTTTGATAATTGGAACATGTGAGATAAGATGCTCTTTGTATATATGTGTGTGTGTGTGTGTGTGTAGAGAGGATTGGTGATTCTCAAGTTTTATTTCATGCCCAAAATACTCCAACTTCCAGCTGTATCCACTGAACGAATACTTGACAGTAAACTAGAGAAACACATGTGTATATATACGCGACTACTGGACGAGTAAACTAGAGTTACACATGGGGCAGTGATCGATTACTTGACGAGTAAACTAGAGTAACACACGGGCCAATGATCGATTACTTGACGAGTAAACTAGAGTAATACATATGGATATATAAGCGACTACTTGACAAGTAAACTAGAGTTACACATGGGGCAGTGATCGATTACTGGACGAGTAAACTAGAGTAACACATGTGGCAGTAAGCAATTACTTGACGAGTTAACTGGAGTAACACATGTGGCTCTGAACGGCAACTGGACCAGTAAACTAGAGTAGCACATGTGGATATAAGCGACTACTGGACCAGTAAACATGAATAACACATGTGGCTGTGAGCGACTACAACACCAGTAAACTAGAGTAAAAGACGTGTTTGTGACAACACCAGGACAGTCAAGTAGAGTAACAAACGTGTCTGAACGCCAACTGAGCAGTAATCTAGAGTAAAAAATTGCGTCTGTAAGTGACTACTGGACAGTAAACTATAATGTTGACATATATGCAAGTTTAATCGATTTCGTCCCCTTCCCTATACATACAAATAGAAAGATATCCGAGGATCAGGAAAATGTCAATGGAAGTTGTATAACAGCTGTAAGCAATATAATGATACATTATGTTCTAGGGTATATTGTTCGATTGCAGAGTAAGGAATTTGTTCAGCAGCTAGCTCACTGCCTCATCACTAACGTGGTTCTGGTTACAGGTTTTGGAAAGCCATATGTCTTTGTCTGTCTGTTCCAATAACTGGAGATTTAGCCATGATTTTCCTTTTATGTTAAGTCTGGGAGAGTGGAGTGGGGACGTTCTCCAGAGTTTCACGTTCATGTCAAAAGACTCCAATTCCCATCAACATTGACTCAGCTGCATCCACCCAGCTGAAGTTACTCAGCTGCGTTCGCTATCTTGCACTTTCTCAACTGCATTCACCTAGATGGAAATACTCAGTTGCATCCACCCAGTTGCAATTACTCTCTGCATCCTCCCAGTTGAAGTTACTCAGCTGAATCAACCCAGTTGCAGTTATTCAACTGCATCCACCCAGTTGCAGTTATTCAGCTGCATCCACCCAGTTGCAGCTACTTAGCTGAATCAACCCAGTTGCAGTTATTCAACTGCATCCACCCAGTTGCAGCTACTTAGCTGCATCCACCCAGTTGCAGCTACTTAGCTGCATCCACCCAGTTGCAGTTATTCAACTGCATTCACCCAGTTGCAGTTACTTAGCTGCATCCACCCAGTTGCAGTTATTCAGCTGCATCCACCCAGTTGCAGTTACTTAACTGCATCCACCCAGTTGCAGCTACTTAGCTGCATCCGCCCAGTTGCAGTTATTCAGCTGCATCCACCCAGTTGCAGCTACTTATATGCATCCACCCAGTTGCAGTTATTCAGCTGCATCCACCCAGTTGCAGCTACTTAGCTGCATCCACCCAGTTGCAGTTATTCAACTGCATTGACTGACTTGGAAAAGACAGCTCACACTCAGAGAAAGTGAAATACAATTAAATATATGAAGTGATGTAGGACTTCCACAAGACGAAAGTCTCACTATATCGATTTATTTTCTAGTAGGGGTTTACTGTTATATTGTTTGTTGAGCTGGTGGAACAACGGTGGGCCTTCATAACGTTCTAATGCGGGGTAACTGTGTTGATGATAAATGACAATTAGAGACATTGTAAAAGACATTAAAAAAATATTAGCAAATGTTACGAAGAAAGCAGTGATGTCAGAAACAAGATATAGATTAATCAAATGTATAGACAGCTTACAACTGATGAGACAGACATGTGTATTTGTGGATATACTTATGGAATAGTGAGGAGCAAGGAAATACAAAACGTTGAGTTAGATTATGACTAAACATACATACTTTTTACACCAACAATAAAAAAAAGGTTAAAGATTTTCTTCATTGTATTTGGGTTGCCTTATATTTACTCCACCAGTCTTAACAATTTGTATTATATCATATAGTCATTATAATGTGAACGTAAACAGTACCGCCCCTTACTCGTCGTGTGTTTATTTTGTGTTCTTGAAAAGGACTTTTACTCGAAACGTTAATATTTTCGTCCTATGTTACCAGTGGTAAGGAAAATGTCATTAAACTTTTATAAGTTTCGCCTGTCGTATTACAGTTTTGCTGCAGTTGCTAATTATTGTCGAGGTAACCCTATAGTATTAAAGAAAAGTTGACAATACCAGGAATACAGAATGGGATTAGTACCTTGACGATATGAAACATACATGATATAGTTAACAATACCAGCTGTATATAAGGTGATAAGTACCTTGACGAGGTGATACTTATGTGATATAGCTAACAATACCGCCCGTGTGTTGTCGGTTCCCGAAAGGGGAGCAAAGAATAGCAACACTAATTACCTTCCATACATGTCGTACGAGGCGACTAAGGAGGCTATGGGATGGAGTTGACTGTCCCATCCCATATAGGGTCAGTGACCCAAAGCCATGCTGAAGTCGGATGTGTCAGGCTGAAAGGCGCAGCTAGCACAGCAATGCTGTAAACTATGACACAATCCATTCCGTTCTCCGGACTACATCCTGCTGATCTGCAGGAGTTTGAGAACGAACGCAGAAGAAGAAGCTAACAATACCAGCTATATATGAGGTGATTAGTACCTTGACGAGGCAACACTTAAGTAATATAGCTAACAATACCAGCTATATATGAGGTGATTAGTACCTTGACGAGGCAACACTTAAGTAATATAGCTAACAATACCAGCTATATATGAGGTGATTAGTACCTTGACGAGGCAACACTTAAGTAATATAGCTAACAGTACCAGCTATATATGAGGTGATTAGTACCTTGACGAGGCAACACTTAAGTAATATAGCTAACAATACCAGCTATATATGAGGTGATTAGTACCTTGACGAGGCAACACTTAAGTAATATAGCTAACAATACCAGCTATATATGAGGTGATTAGTACCTTGACGAGAAGAAAAACTTAAGTAATATAGCTAACAATACCAGCTATATATGAGGCGATTAGTACCTTGACGAGGCAACACTTAAGTAATATAGCTAACAGTACCAGCTATATATGAGGTGATTAGTACCTTGACGATAAGAAAAACTTAAGTAATATAGCTGCATCATATGTTTCACTGAACAATGATATTGTTTCTGGAAGGATTGACGAGATGGCAACTGATGTTGAAAATCAAATGTCTCAAGATTTGCAAACAGTTTTAATGGTCCTCTTATACCTTATGGTCCACTTTGAGTACCACTTATCTAGATCAAGTGTTCTTAACCACTTTATGTCCGGTGACCACACCCTCTCCCATCCGTATTAGGGAATATTTTCTTTGTTGCCCAGTAGTGGCTAAAGAATGTTTGTTGAAATTTTCCAGCAATTGTTACTATTTATCTCAATGAATATTGTATCCAGGCTGAACATAATCGAAAGGACTTGTTACTAATTATCTAACTGAATATCGTCTCCAGGACTTGTTATTATTTATCTAACTGAAGATAATATCCAAGACCTGTTGTTATTTAACTCATTGAATATTCAATATTCTTGTTAATACTTGTTAATATTTATCTCACTGAATACCGTATCTATGACTTGTTACTATTTATCTCACCGAATACCATCTCCGAGTCTTATTGTTATTTGTCTCTTTGAATATCATCTGAGGGTCTTGTTAGTGATCTTAATAAATATAATCTCCCGGGCTTATTACTTTTTATTTCACCGAATATAAATTCCAGGACTTATTACTATCTATTATAGTGAATATCATCATCTCTCGGTCTTGTTATATTAATCTCACTAAATATAATTCGAAAAGTCACCTTCCTGTAACCCCCTAGATACGTCTGTCCCATCCTCTCAATTTCAAAGTTTTCTACCAGGCCCACTGAAAATTGCTGTGGATCCCTTATGGGCGCTATAGTACACGTTGAGACCCACCGATCTAGACATTCAATGGCAAGAATGTTTGTTAAGATGTAAAGTCAGGATTGGGTAGGACATGAAAAATAAACTTCGCGATGGTTGGAAGTGATTTCCCTTGTCAGACGGAAGTTTCCCTTGATGGCAGATTTATTTGTGTTGGTGAGTACGCCCAGAATAATTTGTCACAAGGGAGCAGTGGCGTGTTCTGTGTGACAATCAACAAAATGAGTGTAAATTCTGCAAAAAATAGTATTATGTAATGCCATCAGTGACAGTCTGAAGACGTCTCTACTGTCTGCCAAGCCAACAATGTCTTCAAGAGTGTGTGTTGTGATCGATCAAGTGATTAGTTATATTTAATGATTTGGTAAAGGTAATGTGACGCTTGATCAAGAGATGGAAGCAGTGTTCCCACATCCCTGAGGTTCAGGGTTCGACCACAATTAAGGAAATGGGTTGTTTCTGTCAGAAGGTAAATTTAAAAAAAAATACCCTGCACATGTTGTGGTGACAGCAGCACTTGCGGTTTTTATTACATAGCCACAATCACTAGCTCTGAAACATGCAATGTTGACAGATGTGAAAGACTGTGCAATAAAACGACATAATAATACCGAAAGACAGCCAGGGTTTATTGATATATGGTGATATGTTCATAGTCTTCTTGCTCCTTCTTCCTGGATTGTTCAATTAGAACGTGCTAAAATTTAATTAATCAAGTCCTAGTGTTCTACTGTCCTGGACATGATGGTGATCTATTGATCTGTACATGATGGTGATATACAGCCCTGTACATGATGGTGATATACTGCCCTGTACATGATGGTCATCTACTGTCCTGTACATGATGGTGATCTACTGTCCTGTACATGATGGTGATATACTGCCCTGTACATGATGGTGATCTTCTCTTCTTCTTCTTCTTCTTCTGCGTTCAACATCTGTGGTCCTATCATATTGTCAGAGCGGCTGCCCCCATAGCTTTTGCCTCTAGTCTGGCCACGTCTGCTTTCTCTGTTCTTTGTATGTTTGACAGTTCTGACGTATGTGGTCAGAAATCGTATTCCGGATCCACATGGACATTCATCTGTGTATTAGATCCTGTATTGGTAAAGGTGACCCAACATTCTGCAGTGGCCTGTTCTAAGGCGAAATGTTGTGGTCTGTTGATATCTTTGGAGGTGATATATTGCATCATTTTTGTCTTCCCCTTCCATTTGTTTCCTTCACTTTGCTGTGCATGTTTTCTGTAATATTGTTTTTGATTACCTTAGAAAAGTTGGTGTCTGTGTTGTTGTATTTAGCTTTCTGTTTTTGACAGAGCATCAGGGTTCTCATTTCCCATGATTCCACAGTATGATGGTACCCATTGAATGGCACTAGATGATGATTTTAGGATATGTCTTAGATCATCTCTTATGTTGTACTATCTACTACCCCGGTTATCTACTACCCCGGTTATCTACTACCCCGGTTATCTACTACCGCGGTTCTCTACTGTCCTGTGCATGATGATAGTCTACTGTCCTGTGCATGATGGTATTCTGCTGTCATGAAATAGTGTTGTTCTACTGTCATGTGCATGATGGTGTTCTACTGTCCTGACATGATATCTGGATTATTGAGGAGTTGTTCAAAAGGGCAGGTTGGGGGGGGGGGGTGTTTCCAAAATTGCCAAAAATCTTGATGTAATCGATGGACAGTCGATAAGGAATGTAAGCTGGTACTCGCTGTATGAATACCTTTTTCGATTTGAGCTCTGGGACTGACGACGACTACATTCAGAAATATGGAGAATTCGGTATTAGGTGTGAATCCTGCTGAATTGAGCAAGTAGTGTGGCTAACGAACAACAAGATGTCATTGATGTGTACACTCTACAATTGATTTACTCTATAGCGGCAGTTTCACTACTCTCTTCTTTCAGCACATCTACCTACGGCATATCTACTTTCACTTGCAATATATTTCCTTTTTCATGGAGATCTACTTTCACTTGCAGTTTATCTCTCTTATCAATAGTTTCTATACTCTTTCGTGTTAATTTATTTACTGTTTCTCTCAATACAAGTGTAGTTTTTTTTTAATCCTCTCGTATTTTCTCTAATGTTTCCCAATAGTTTCTCCACTAGAAGATGCTTACAACAGAGTCAGCTTTGACCAGCTAATAAATCAGCATCGACTGGTGGATAATTAGATGGATAGCAATGGTGTTAATGTACAGACCTATCGCTATGGGATCCTGGACATCAGAGATCAGAACTATAGCACCTGGATTACCACAGGAAATCGCCACTATCACCTGTATTCTTTAACGTCTACACATACAAAATAGCACAGCTTCAAGACGCTGGGCCCGTCAGGATACTGACATATGCGGATGACCTGTTAATATACAAACACGGCAGAAACAGAAGAGATATGATTGATGACGTCCAGAATAATCTAGAAGATTTGTCGCTCTGGTGTACTAATTACACGGCAGTAATCAATCCCACCAAGGCAAACATCGTCTGGTTCTCGCTGAACAGCAACATAGTCACAGACACATTACCAGCAATCTCCTTCATGGGCATTAACATTGTCAGGGAGAAGACTATGAAATATCTAGACATCACTTTTGATAGAAGTATATTTTTCGCTAAACATTATCATTCAGAAAGCTAGGAAAGGTATCAGTGCAGTCAAAATCATGGCATCTGCAGAGATGCCGTAGTGAACACTTTTTTTCAGATAATGCAGTTAGTGGTATTATCTGTGTTGGACTATGGTTTAGGCTTATTGACACGGTCGCAAACACAGGTGGATAGATTGGAGAGAGTTCAAAATGAGAACATTAGAGCTGTCCTAGGATGCACAAGAGATAGACCTATGTCGGCCATGAAGTTTCTCCTAGACCTACCTAGTATCAAATCAAGACATAAAATAGCCTAGGTTAAAGAATATTTCAAGGCCGCCAATAATTATCACCACTTCTACACCAATCTCTAGAGAGCACAAAAGGAAAACGTATCAAGAGAGGAAGGTCCTATATGACAGAAGCAGAAGATACCATACTCAAAGTTTGTGATCTGGAGGAAATGAGAAGAGGCTGTGAATGTGTGACATTTGGTAAAGAGAGAAAATTATTGACAACAGTGGTGATACAGATGGGAAGAGAGTGCCGCGACTGGGCTGTCAACAGAACAGAGGAAATGATCAGTGAACACATACTGCAGCACTCGAAGCCACACGATACAATAATTTACACAGACGGCTCAGTAACGCAAGAAACAATCAGGTATGGTTGGGGTGTCGTGGCCTACCACAATGACAAGAAATTAGCTGAGAAGTCAGCTGCCTACCCCACTACAACATCGAGTATGAGAATGGAAATAGAAGCGATGACAGGAACTCTCACTTGGCTGGCGACGTAACCACCAACAGACTCAGTCATTCGATCGGACTCTCAAAGTATGCTTCGCAAGATAGAAAAGTGTATGATCAGAATTGAATGGGTCACTCTTCTCGACAATGCTCAGTGCATTACATGGATTTACTGTCCTTGTCATGCTGGGGTCTGGGGATACGAAGGAGCCGATGTGTTGGCTGGTAAAGCTTTGGTGAACGGCATCGAGATAAAGAAGAGACAGGATTGAATTGATTAGAGTAGTCATGGATACCCTACGAGAAGACGAGGAGAAAGTCGAACGTGACAATGTACATATTCAGAGAATGGTAGAAATGGGAGTGACTAGAGGTGATGGGAGAACATGCTCCCTCTACGAAAAGATCAGGAGAACGCGTAATCAGCAACTGACTGGGACACTGAGCTTATACACTTTTGGCTAACGGAACGGCAAGCAGAGCATATATGGTAATGCCCCCAGTGCTGTGACGCTTTTTCCTAATCAAGAATCAAGTTTCTCCACTCTCCTGTTATTTCAACTACTCTCTCCCAATAGTTTTCAATTATCTCCTCTTATTTCATCTACTCTGTCTTGTGTTTTATCTACTTTCTCTTAATTGTCTCTCCAATCTCTCCTTTATTTTTTTTCTACTCTCTCAATAGCTTCTTGGCTCTCTCATGTTATTTGATTTACTCTCTCACAATAGTTTCTCGGTTCTCTTTTATTACTTCGTCTACTCGCTCTCTCTCTCTCTCTCTCATATCTCTAGTTTTTCTATTCTGTAATGTTAGTTCATCAAATCTCTACATATAGTGTCTCTATTTCTTATGTTACTCCACACCGATGGCGAAAATGGAGTTCTTTATATGTTGACGTATACCTCGTAGTAACCACAGGACGTTAACAGGAACTGGAATCTACTATTATCACCTATCCTCTCTTAGATTATCTATTCCTTCTTTCAAATAATTCCATTTCTACCAATCTAGTTAGTCTATTTTTCCCTATAATTTCATCATTCTTTAATGTTTTTTCCCGTATACCTTTACTCTCTCTCTCTCTCTCTCTCTCTCTCTCTCTCTCGATCTGTCTAACAATTTTATCCTCACACTATTCCTCTAAAACTTCTATTTCCCTCTTTCGTTATTAATTCCCTATTATTAACCCTATTCCTTTATTTAATCCACTCTCAAAGTTTATTTCCCCGACTCTTTCTAATCTTAGCACACCTACAACCTATTTTTAGTTGATCTATTCTCTCTTAACACACATACTCTTCAGTATCACTTACCCTGGCTAATCTCGTTACTCTATTCACTTTGTACCTACGATTCATTTCACGTATTATTTTTTCCAAATGTATTTAATCTACTCTATATTAGTTTATTCACTCTTTAATACACATACTTTGTCTAAAATTGGTTTACCTACTCTTCAATACACATACTTTGTCTAAAATTGATTTACCTACTCTTCAATACACATACTTTGTCTAAAATTGATTTACCTACTCTTCAATACACATACTTTGTCTAAAATTGATTTACCTACTCTTCAATACACATACTTTGTCTAAAATTTATTTACCTACTCTTCAATACACATACTTTGTCTAAAATTTATTTATCTCATTTTCTTCTTTGTTCAAAATAGCTGCATGTTAGCTGAATGTAGTCCAGTTAACAGAATACAATTTCTTGTAATTTAAATTTTTCTGCAAAATATCTGCGCCTTTTGACGTCATATCTAATTTCAGCAAGGCGACTGGGTTACTTTGACTCTCTACAATAAGGGACAGTCATTCCCACCCATAACCATCTTAATCGTCTCTTAGACCATACATATCACCTAACAATGTTGCTACTCTTTGTTCCCATTTCGGACCCAGCAACACAGAGTGATTACTCTGTTAAATCTAAGTTCACCAACTTTCTTAATCTAGTACATCTATTCTTTTTTCCCATAGTTTATCTTCTCTCTCCTTCCAAGTTATGACAATTTTTTTTCAAACTGTCTTTCCAACAATCACCTCTCCTCTGCACCTGTTAACTTCCATTTCATGTGAGATAATTTTTCAATCACTAGTGCCAATAACTACAAACTAGAAAACTCCGACGAGCAACTGTCCTGTATTCTGTATTTAGCCGCCATCTTCCAATACTCACACTCATCCAAAGTGTTCACACTCGCTCATGCGCTCAGGCAATACGTGTTACGAGAACGCAAACATCAAGGTGGAAACATACGGGGCCTCAGATATGAAAATAACATTATTCTGACTCTGGTTGGAAATCTTGCCTAGTACTCCCTCAATATTTACTTCTCTACTCCCAGTCAGGGTACCTGTGTTCCGTTTAGCCTGACGCACATCGATGAGCTCAGTTTGTGTGACGTACTTATTTCTCTGTAAATTGGTGTAATTAGAAGGCATTATGTGACGCGCATTGTTTACTTCAGTGTGACGAATACTAATTATTTACTTCTGTGTGACGAATACTGATTATTTACACCACTGTGACGAATTGTGAATAATTACTTCTGTGTGACGATAATTGATTATTTGCTTATCCATGACATTTCTCGATTATTTACTTTTCTGTGACAGATTATGCTTAATTACTTCTGTGTGGCGAATATCGATTATTTACCTCACTGTGTGCCAATTAATAACCTTTTTTTTTCTTTGTGACAACATTTCTTTATTTACTTTTCTGTGACGAAAAACGATTATTTTCTTCTGTATAACGAGTAAAGTTGATTTAATTTATGTGACGAATATTTATTGTTCACTTCTGTAACGAACATTGACTATTTACTTCTATGGGACCATCACTCATCATTTACTTATGTGTGACGAATATTCCTACTTGTATGTGACCAACACTAATGATTTATATATGTCTGTGACGAATATGGATTATTTTCTTAGGTGTGGTGAATATTGATTATTTACTTCTGTGTGACGAATATTAATTATTTACTTCTCCGTGACCAACACTGGTGATTTATATTTTAGTAACGAATATTGATTAAATACTTCTGTGGGATGAATATTGATTATTCACTTATGTGTAACGAATATTTATTATTTACTTGTGTGACCGACACTGCTGACTTACTTCTATGTGACGAATATTGATTATTTATCTGTGAGTTACGAATATTTATAACTTACCTTCCGTGTACTGTGTGTAGATAGTTTATTTTTATGTGACATATATCGCTTGATCATTTCATTGTGACTTAATTAACTTTTATTGTCATATTTCAATATGTTTAATTAACTTGCTCCTGTCAAACTTCAGTATGTTTAATTTTTGGTTTCGTTGTTCCACCAGTCTAGCCATAGGCAGCTAGATATACAAAAGGACATATTATGGAGTAATAAAATCCGTCGATTGTCAAGAAGCGTTACGGAATTCTCCGTTCTTGAACTAATGTTCATTAGAATAATTTAAAAAATGTGTGAATCTCATGAATATCAAGTCCTTTTTCAGAATAATCATGCGTTCAGATCTCACACAGCGCTAGTTATCATGGTTTATCCGACTTTTTCTATACCTTTGATTGGCCAGGCAATTATCACTCGCATCTGCCAAGTTTAGTGACGCCGTGTAAGAACATTACCCTAGATCAGTGTTTCCAACTTTTTTTTTACCATGCCCCAACTACGTCTTTCTAGAATTCTTATGCCCCCCCCCCCCTATGTAACATATACATATTTTTCAATATAAAAAAATTGCAGTATTCCCTCCTGAATTGACCCCTGAACAATCAAATCACCCCTCTGAACAATCAAATTGCCCCCATGTCGGGCGTGGGTCTCCACCTTTGAAAACACTGCCCTAAACACTTCTGGAAAATGAATTGATATTTACTTTAAGGGGAATCTAGGTAATGTCTGCTGACAACCAACTTTCTCTTTGACGTCATTACATTCCTTATGGTATTAAAATGATCGTGGTCTTTTGTTGGTAGATAGTATGAACAAATTCTGCCTAAAGTTATGGTTGTTTTAAAGCTAGTCTAATTTTGGCAAATTAATGTTATGTTGACACAATAGTTAATGTCATTCTAAGTTACTGAGTTCAGTTCATTGTTAAACAAATATATAACTTTCTCACAACATAGTTCTCTTCACTGTAATTTTAAAGCAATAGAGATTTGCATTATCAAGAGCCGTCTCCGCAACGAAGGTTGGCTGCAACGGATCTCCAACATCCCCTATCTCTTGTCTTGGTAGTGCACTCTGCTAGACTGTAACCTGTTCATCGTGTGATGTTACTCTCCCACTTGTATCTCTGCCTACCTCTTGCTCGCCTCCCTTTGACTTTACCCTATAGGGATATAGGCAATATTTACCCTATAGGCAATAGGAATAACTTTATATTAATATAATAAATAAACTTTATAAAGATACAATTACGTCACTATACCATGAAACAATCACTTCTTCGCCATGTTTAATTCGAAATAATTCATCATCATCATCAAGCCCCGTTTCCGCAACGAAGCTTGGTTGCAACAGACCTCCAACATCCCTTGTCTTGGCAGTGCATTGTGTTAGGCTGTAACCTGTCCATCTCGTGATGTCGCCTCCCCTCGACTTTACCCACAAGTAAGATCTTCAACAAGGCGGTCATGTCTTTTAATATATCCACAATATTTTATTTCCTTGATCATTATTTCCTTTAATAATTCTTTCTTAATGCGAAGTTCGATTAGAACCACTCTTTTTTTCTCTTTCCATGATGTTCGCCCTATCCTTCAATATATCCACATTTCAACGGCATCAATTCTGTCTTCTCATTTTCCATGTTTCTGAGCCATACATTAATATAGTATAGATGTAGCATTTTAGATCTCTAATATTTAGCTCTTTTGTAATTTGTTTAGATGTTAATATTTTCCATGTGTCATTGTTTATTGCCTTTCCACATGTATACGCTGGTTGATAGCATCCACACTTGCCGTTAAGCGTAGGCGTGAGAGCTGTAAGTTTCTGTTCAAGGCGAGATGTGACGCTTGAGTCGTGCTGAGTCCGTGTTTGTGGAAGGTTGTCGTGATGTTATCTATCCATCTCTTTCTTGGTCTACCCGTGAATTTGTATCCAGATGGTCGTTTGTTTTAAGCTCTCAATGGTATTTGACTTGGGTCCATTCTCACTATTGAAAGAATGAATGCTCGTGTCATTGAAAGAACTTTTAGCTATTCCTATTCTACTTTTAACGTCTGTTTCACATTTGATTTCATTTGTGATTATGTGTCCGAGATATTGATAATGTCCTACTTGTAGTTCCTCTTCATGTATTTTTATGTTTAACACCTGTTCTTCAAGATCCATGGCATCGAAATAATTGTCCCTCCAAATCAGCATGCAACAATTATAGTCCGTTCAGATTTGTTTGCCGAGATGTTATGATTTATAATTCAAAAAGTTCTTGATGATTTCACATGAATTTTGGCATACGTTGTTAAAATGTCCATGTCGCGAAAACATTTGTGTTACTTGATGTCTAGCTGTAACGGTTATTTGAAAGCGGCGAATTCTTTTGATGTTTGCCCATGTAAATATTATTTCGACCATAAACAAAATATTTTACAGTAATCTAGTGCAATGATGACCCATAGGCGTGTCCACAAAATTTTACATGGTGGCAGGTGTAAAAAAATTTAAAATATATCTTTTGTTCGTAGAGTCAATTTGATATTGTTCCATGCTCTTGGTGTGAGTTTCACAAATGTTGTCGCTGCCTTTGAAATAAGTACATATATTTCTTCATGTAAGGAAATTTTGTCTGTAATAGTTGATCCAAGATATCTGAACTTCTGTATTGAATCAAGCGGGCTAATTTTTATAAGTAATGGTTGATGGTTTGCTTATAACATTTTTTTGAATTGCTTGGGTGGTATTGAGCAATGAAATGTTTTACAAATCAACTTGTAAATTTTGCAAATCAAACTTTTTTTAGTGTAGACTTAATCAGAGTAATGATCATTCATAATCAGACGAGTCAAATAGGTCGATTACTGTTTTCGGCTGAACAAACAACAAACCTTCCTTTTTCCAATATTCCTCTTCTTGGCGTAACACATGATCCTCACATTTCACCCAGTAGTCTTTATGTATATTTGATAGAGCCTGATTTGTAAGTGTCTCAATATCACATAATTTGAAAGTTGTATTTGTAGATGCTACATGTCCTTTAACTTTTGCCCAAATTAGCGCTATAGGATTTAAGTGTGCATGATATGGAGGTAGTCTCAAACATCTATGACCATGTTCTTCAATTAACTTGTCTATTTTAAATATCTTTGTTCGTTGTGTCTGTTTTACAAGGTTAAGCAATTCGGGTTTCAAGTACCTGTCGGTAACTGGTATGTGTTCTTTTATGAGCCACGTTTTGATTGCATCTTTTGTACTTGATGATGTTGGGATTCTATCTTCAACGTTCACTACGTTATGGTATGAAGCATTGTCCATTATCAGACAAGAAGGTCTATCTAATATTGGAAGAATACTTTTTTCGATCCAGTCTTCGAATATGTGCCCATTCATTTCGGAGTGGTAGTCTCTATTGTCAATGGATTTTGAAATGAAAATTAGATGAGCATTCTGCAACAACCCATTATGTCTGCTACCTGCATGTGCAACTATCAAACGTTGCCCTGTACTACTTGGTACTGATCTTTTAATACTTCCATCTGCTAACTGCCATTCCTTTTCATTTGTATGATGAGCGTTGATCCAAGTTTCATCTAAATACACAATAGCATAACCATTCTCGCGCATTCCCTTCACTTCACGTAAATACTTGCTTCTAAGAGCTACCAGATGTGGCTTTTCACAAATAATGTTTTTTCCACCAGCATACTTTCTAAAGGTGAAGCCTGCATTTCTTACAGTTTTCCATAATAAAGTTTTTGATATTTCAATGTCGTTATTAGTTTTCAGCCAAATCTTCAACTTTCTAAGTGTCACTTCTTCGTTTTTATCAAACATTCTACATATTTCTCTTTCTACTAGGTCCTTATCGAAACTGTCTATCTTTTCTTTCCTTCCTTGCTTTCGTGAATTTGTTGGCAATAAATATCCGCTTGCTTCCACTATTCGATCAAATGAACGTTTACACAAACCTAAAATATGCATTGTTCTCTTCTCAGGATTTGATAAAGAACAATAAATATGTCCCTTTTTACGCTCTCTGCAGAAGTATTGATAAATCTTTATAGCAATGTTATGCTCAGTAAAATATTTCGCTTTCAGATTCATTCTCACATAGACTTGCAGAAGGTAATATGCTTAGTGCCGCCTACTTTCTGTAAATATTGAGACGTGCCTCTGACTTGTGACTTGAAATCGAGTCAATAGCCGTTTTTGATTTCACATAATTCTAAGTTCAGGAAAAATAATATTTGGTGCTAAACGGGAATTTCCATATGTAACATTGCTTTATACAAATGTACAGTGGAAACAACTACTTTTAGAACGGTGCACATTCTACCGTGAGGGTCATGCCTTTATATTTAATAATCAGCTGTGAGATGTAAGCATCTACATAATCCAGCGATTGTTTATAATTTAGATTAACTTTTTTTTAATATAGGTTAAATAAGGTATCTTTGATACTGGATCACATTTCTTTGATAAAAAAATATTTCTATAGCGACATTATTATTCTAAACCTAACTTCAAATGATCAATCCAAATGAACAATACGTTTTTGATAAAAATAATTTAACATCTCGGCAAACGAATCTGAACGGACTATAGTAGTTACTTCGTAATGATACATTCACTTCACTTCGACATGAAACAATTAGTTCACTTCAACATAAAACTGTTAGACTGTTCCATAAAGACATATTCAGTTCATGTTGTCATGACCGAAACAACTTAATCTAATGTAGTACAATTCATTTTATCATTTCCCAATAGCTTACTGAATAGTAGTACAGTTCACTTCATATTGGCAAAACTAACTAATTTCATTCCAATCATTTAGTTTAGTTTATTATGGGTCAGTATTCTAATTAACCCGTTATCGCATTGCAGTATCTTATGATGCTCAGAATAGTTTTCAATATGAATTATGTACGTATCACACTGTTTAATAATGAGATATGAACGGAATCTTGGTCTCATTAACAATCGGTTCTGTATCAATTTACAGTGTTTAGTAATCGCCTGACACAGATAACATACCCAATGAAGCTATTAAAACATGTAAAGATATTGAGGTACAATCGCTGCAAAGAATATTCACTATATCGTGGAAAGAAAGGAAAGTTCCAGAAGACTGGCAAAAGTCATTAATCATGTTATTGTGGAAAAACAAGGGCAACAAACGATTATGCGAAACATACCAAGGAATCTCGTTATTAAACCAGACCTTGAACTAATTGCTATAATTTTCTCCGTTTTCTTCATATCATTCATGATCTTTGCCATCCTTGTAACAAGATCCATGGCATACTGTTTCTATGATTCCGTATCGATGATTGTATCACACATATCACTTTTGCATACGTCTTTGTACCGAAATAAAGGTCGACCCTGAGTTATTTTCCTAGACTGTAATTATCTATAGAGTAGATATTTCTGTATTATGCCATCTTTTCTCCTAGTGTATCTCAGCAATCTGAGTTTGTGCAGATTGAGCTTAGAAAATACTGCGGTATTGCCTGTTCTTTCCAATATATCAGTGTTAGTAACTTTGTCCTGTCACCTAACTCCAGGAGTCCATTCTGCGAAGACATCGCATGTGAAAGCTGTTTAGTCGTCTCTTGCTGCATATATGTTGCTCATGTTTCAATGACGTAGAGAAGGGTGCTAAGGACACAAGCCTGGAAAACCAGAAGTTCAGTTTTTAATTGTTAATTTTCTGGTCCCAGACCTCTTCTTTTTAGTCTGTTCATTGTTGTAGATGCCTGTCCAATCCTGAATTATATTTCTTGATCCAGGAATAACTTAATGTTGCCTGAGGTTTCTAGATAATGTAAAGATTTCAACAGTCTCTAGATCATCCCCATCGATGACAATTTATGGCTGCTTTATGGTAGCCTGTGCAATGATTTGTCTTCTTTTAGCTGATTGTTAGTTCAAATTAATGACAGCCATTATAAAAGGCAGTTAGTAGGTTTGCAGTGCCTCTGAGTGTCGTAATTGCAGCATTATCTGCAAAGAACAACTCTTTTTAAGGCCGTCTTTATACTGGTGTTGGCGTTCAAACTGTGAGCATTGTAGAGGCCATCATCTGTATGAAAATATATGAATATTCCACTATCTTGATTTCGAAAAGCATGTTTCAAGAGGAGAAAGAAGAATATTCAAAAAGCTGTACGTGGAAAGAATGCAGCATTGTTTTACTACTCTTCTGATCACAAGCTTCTCTGAAGAAACAACATAAAATTTAATAGTAGCTTTCATGCCTGTGTGACTAAACTAAACTTAGGAGGGTTAATTGGTATACGAAATTCTTGATTGTTTTAAATAAGCCTTCACTACTTACTAAGTCGAATGCCATTGTAAGATCAATGAAAAAAACATGCAGGGGTTACTTCTGTTCACATAATTTTTCTTATAAATGACGTAATGAAAATACCATTGTTGAACGGCTTCTACAAAAACCATATTGTGCTTCAAGATAGACCCGATCACCTGGAATTTGAGTCCTTTGCAGCACAAGTCTAACAGGTGTTTTGTCAATGGTACATTTATGCGAGTGAAATTCCACTTCTGTTGTTACAAACACTTCTTTCCCCATTGTTCTTATATAGAGTTATAATGTTTGAGTCTTTATTATCCAGTGGGAGTCGTCCTTTAAGCCAACATAATGTGTTTTTAAAAAAAAATTTAGCTGTGGTGCAAGTACTCTCTCACTCCCGATGACTTCATTTGGAATGCCATGCGCTTTGCTAGAAGATAGGTTATTGTTGTTTTTTCCTCAGAAATTACGAGCGATTAGCTCTTGCTTCCTATTTGCAATTAGGAGGTTCCTCCTAGTTTTCTTTCATATCCAGGAGACTCCAGCTTTCGATTTGGTGCAATACCTATTGGAGAAGACTTCTACTCAGAGGGGGTACATTTCACGAGACGAGCTGAGCTAAGTCATTAATAGCATAGATAATTTCAGCTGTGGTTGAGGGGGGGTGTGTCAAAGTTGTTAAGCGCTGGTAGAGCATCAATGGTACTGAATCATCATCTGTAAGCTTAGTCTCATTAGAATAGAACTCTAGATAGTGCTCTTCCAATCTTTCTATCTGCTTCCTTTTATCAGTGTTGATTGATGATCTCTCCAGATCATTTTTCAGGTATGCACTCTTCTTCACTATTAGACTAATGGCTTTCTGTATCCCTTCATCAACACCTCTCACATTAACATTACCACTAGCATCCTCAATATCATCACATAACATTATCAATAAGTCATTCGTATAGTGTCTGGCCGTCTTTTGCACTTCATTTCTAGCTTGTCTCAGCTCAGCAAGAGTATTTCTTGTTGATCTTTCTTTGTTCTTTAGAAGTAGTGCCATTTTGTCTATTGATTAAAGGCCGAAGTAACCGCTGGTTAGCCTCAAACCGGTCTTGAATTTTGTGTTCACGCCTGCTATAAATTTGTACCACTGTTTTGTGAATACCGCCATTACTTATATTCCACTATCATTTTTCTGTATAGTTTTCTGATGAGACAGTGTGAGAGCACATTCAAGCTGCTGTTGAAACTCAAACAATTGTTAAGATTGTCGGTGATGGTTACATTAATCCTGGGGGTAGGTGTGTTCTTGGTTATAAAGATTCTCCTTGGTCCGAGTTTGACTTTTTCAGCTACTAATAAATGGTCTGTATCAAAATTAGCACTGTGATAGATGTTTAGTAGTTGTGTGTGGTTCAAATGTTACATCCAACTAACAATAAAGTCCAGTTGGTGCCACTGGCCAGATCTTGCATGTTTCCATGCCACTTTACGAAAATCTTTTGTTGCAAAGAACGATTTGGTAAGGCACAGGTTAGTACTGTTGCAAAATCTCAACACCCTCTATCCATTTTCACTTTTGTGTACCAAGGGCCGGTCTTAGGCCATTGCAACCTATGCGGTAGCAGTGGGCCCCGCACTTCATAGGCCCATAAATTCATATTAGAATGTATTTTACTATCCTCTTCCCTACCCAGACTGGGCCCTGCGCAAGCCGTTTCGCATTGGGCCCCTCAATTGTTAGGGCCGGCCCTGTGTGTACCCAACATTGTGTTTCCAAAGACAGACCGCCCATGATTTGAGTCTAATCCCATCCGTACACTAATATCACCAAGTATGTAAATATGTATATGGAATCTGAATTTTGATTCCTTTTTCACTGCATCTTCTCAGAGCAGACATTCTTCACATCTTTAGATGATGTGAGTGTTGTTGAAAAGGAAGTGATTTGTTGACAAATCCACTTGAAATCAACAATCTCAATATTAATATTCTTTTATATCCACCAGTTCAGTATTCAATAACACCAAATAATGAGTTCTTAACAGCAAAGTCCACTTCATGCCTCCTCCTTTCATCTTTTACTATACTCTTCCAGAATTAAGTATAATTACTTTCTCTAAGTGACCCATCCTCGTGTAGAGGATATCTCTCGCAGGCCAGCAATATTT
Organism: Meghimatium bilineatum; assembly: GCA_034231615.1. Lineage (NCBI taxonomy): Eukaryota > Metazoa > Mollusca > Gastropoda > Stylommatophora > Philomycidae > Meghimatium > Meghimatium bilineatum. The sequence continues at coordinate 62,371,243 of CM067299.1, read as the reverse complement.
ATGTTAAGACGGTTGAGTATTGACGTAGACATCAATAACAGCCTTTTTTATCACGTCGTCAATATCATCCATGTCTGTGGAATATCTTAGACACGTGGTTTGGTAATTCCAGATTCCAAGCCAAGGCATGGCGAATCTATGTTTTTGTTTTTGTTTTATTACCTGGAACAATTTATTTACACTGTATAATTAGGATTTTATCCTAGCTTCAAATACCGAAATAAGCAGACATACTATAACGACTCAACAGATTATTGGCGTTGGAAAACACAATGTTGGACTCATGAATGAAAATAGATAGAGATTTCTGGAATTTTGTACCAATAAAGACATATATCCACCTTCATTACCAAGACAAGACTCAGTGGTTAATATGAGCTTGCGCCTTGTATTAGTTAATGCATTCATCTACTACAATCAACCAAAGCATCTTTCTCTTCTGAATTTATGTGGCTGCCCAGGATGAGACGGGTGTTAGTTGATCAATGACACCAGAGTGTCTCGCAACGTCAGAGATAGCCTGTGGCGACCTTTGTCTATACTAATTGACAAGGAATTATGACCTGTAACGTCCATCTCCCGATTCGATTCAGAGACACATTAAGGAAATGGATAGAGTATTCCTCTCCATAGAAAATGCTCTGGCTGAAAAATAGAGACCATGTGTTACCCATGCAGCATGATCTCTATCTCTGCTTGCCTTGTTAACTCCAATTGAAATGTTATATCAATATATTTGAAACAAGGCAAGTTACAGGAACTGCCGGATCAGCAGAGCTGTGCTCTATATTTCGGCATATCTGTGCTCCCAACCTAGACCAGCTGCCAACCACAAATAAGAAAATGATCTATCCGGCCACATTTGGTTTTAAATTGTTTTTTACTCGTTCTAGACAAGTCTTATATCACATTGTATCCTCCACCTGAAGCTGTTGATACAATGGGTTGTCAGGATAGGTAAACACCGCCCAATTTGCGGCAATAACAGAACCATATTGTACCTCTAACTGTCGTATGGTAGCTCAATCATATCTGACAAGACCTGCAGCAAATTTAATACGTGTCATTTATGTGTTCGTAATTAATATGTGCCATTTCTGTGTCACCTAATTACAATCTATCATTTATGTGTCACGTAATTAATATGTGTCATTTCTATGTCACTTAATTAATATCTGTCATTTATGTGTCACGTAATTAATATGCATCATTTATGTGTCATGTAATTAATACGTGTCATTTATGTCTCGTAATTAATATGTCATTTATGTGTCACGTAATTAATATGTGCTATTTATGTGTCACGTAATTATGTGTCATTTATGTGTCACGTAATTAATATGTGTCATTATGTGTCACGTAATTAATATGTGTCATTTATGCATCACAATATTAATGTGTTATTTATGTATCACAAAATGTATACGTATCATTTATGTATCACAAAGTTAATATGTGTCATTTATGTGTCACGAATATAATATGTGCATTTTATGTATCACCTACTCAAAACGTATAGTTTATGCATGACATAATTAATGTCATTTATATACGACATAGCTCATATGTGACACTATCTTAGGCTTCCTGTGAGGATCTTACGTATGGCATTATCTTGTTGTTTAATAAGCTATTGATAGCTTCAGAACAGGAACTGGTCCGATCTGATCTTGTGCAATGATAATATTTGTTTATGGAGTGTAAGATTATGTATAAATACAAGTAGCTCTCACATCTGAACCAGATGACGACGTAGCCGTAGAATTAATTGAGTGATAGGACGATACTTCTAGAAAATTTTTTGTCCACTTAAAACTGCTTCAATAAGGTTTATAGTCCAAATGTTAAAAGCATAATAACAAACGTGGAAAAACTGTGTGGAACTCAATTGAAACTTCCCCATTGGATAAATATGTTTTCTTGATGAAACAGAGTCTTACAGTGATTTGCAAAACTTTGATGAGTGACAGTGGAGACAGATTATGGACAAGTACACCCTAACACGTGTATACGTGTACACCTTAATGCAGGTAAGAATTATTATTTTACTAAATGTACTTTTTAATGTAAGAACAATTTGTAAGAACAAACACGAAAAATTGGGTTCTATCCTAGATAGTGTGTCTACCAACGCTCATAATTTTTAAATAATTGTCCGATCGTGAGCTTGTGCTGTCATCGCCGAATGCAACTATTTAGCAATATGGGAAGTCACTCGGCCGGTTCATTTCTATTGGTGAAATGACTGACATCTTGCATTTATTAAACATATTTGTATGTCTAATATCGACAAGACAGAGATGAATAGAGATGGTGGGGGGGGGGGGGTAGGAATAGGATTAGATCTAATCCTAACCGTAACCGTAACGTCCACGATCACCCTATCTTCTCCGATGCGCTTTTGTTGCATTTAACCGTGATAGTGGAGCATGGCCGAGGTTAGAGCGTTGGTCTCATACTAGTGATGTCTAGAGTTCGATTCCTGGTAAGGACTGGGGTTTTTTCTGTCGAAGGTTAAATTTAAAAAAAAAACTCACCCTGTAGATGACGTGGAGACAGCAAGAGTATGCGACCTTTATCACACAACTATTCAATCCCCTCCCTGCAACTCCTTAACGGGAAAAATTTCAGTATTTACAGTTTTTTTTGGGACAGAATCGTGGTATAATTTAATCTCCGCTGAAATTAGCCATTTTTGTTTCTAGTCTGACACATTCGACGAACTTCATTTTCTAGCTCACTTTGCCTTTCTATAAGATGAGGCAGTCAATCAACGTGATGAAAGTATTTTTCTTACTAATTACGACATAAGTGGCAGGTACCTATAGTGTCATAATTCTTTACCATTCTTGCAGGACTAATGATATACACGATCGAATAATACGAGTATGTTGAATTTTCTCGAAACCCTATTGTTATAAAACTCCTTAATGACATCAGTTAACATTTCCTTTGTCTGTATTCAGTCTTTATTAACATTTTGTTTTCGTCACCACTTTCTGTATTCAGTCTCCAATGACATAAATTAACATTTCCAAAGTCTGTATAAAATCTCCAGTGATATTAGTTTTCTTTTCCAAATTATGTATCCAGTTGTTATCCAGTTTTTAAGATTTCATTTAAAACAAGTAGATGAGTTCAAATATCTGGGCAAGCACATTGAGATATGACAACAAAAAAGAAGCAGAAATAAACACAAGATGTAATAAGGCATGTCAGGCCATTGGTCAATTTACACCTTTACTAAGAAATACAGATATTACACTAGAAACAAAGAAAGCGCTTTTCAACACCATTTTTTTTTACCAAAGTTGTGTTATCAGTGTCAAACTTGGACATTGGATTCTAGAACAATACATAAGATTAACACCACTGAAATGAAATGTGTGAGACACATGAATGGAGTTAGCTTGAGAGACAAAATCAGAAATGAAGCACTAAGGAAACAATTAGGGATCAAGTCAACAGTAGAATACATCTAGAAACAAAAAGTTAAATGGTACGGCCACATAACCAGACAGAAAGAGCTAAGTATTATCCAAAAAAACACTTAACAAACGATACGAAAACAGTCGACCTATTGGACGCCCTCGTAAAAGGTGGATAGATAGTGTATTAGAGACACTCGGAAAAATAACAGCAGAAGAGGCAAATAGAAGGGCAAAAGACCGTACATTCACTCTCACCTCAACACTGAAAGGTACATGAGGACAGAAAGAAGAGAAAGAACTTTTTATTGACATCAGTTAATATTTCAAAAGTCTGTATTCAGTCTACAAGTGTTTCAAAATGTTGTATTTAGTCTCCAATGACACCAGTTTACATTTCGAAAAAATATACCCGCATTGTTTAATAACACCTACCCACATATTCAGAGGTTGGTATCCACGTTTCCAATGGCGGCTTTCACATTTTTAAAGGTCTGAGTCGGGAATATTCTACTTCATTCCTCCAATAGCTGTCAAATACGTTTCCTGTTAAGAAGTGGCAGGGAGGGATTTTGTAGCTGTGTGATGAAGGCCGCATGCTCTTATGTCGCCGAGTCATGTGCAGGGTGAGTTTTTTTTAATTTACCCTCCATCAGAAAAAAACCCACTCCTTACCGGGGATCGAACTCTAGACCTCACTAGTGTAAGAATTACGCTCTAACCTCTCAGTCATGCGTCATCCTCCAATAGCTAAATACACATTAGTTAATTACGTTTGCCCACATTTTGATAAAGATAGATACACACACACCCATTCACATTCTTCAATGACATATTTCGATGTTTCTCAGTCTTCTATTCATTGAAGTAAGTAAATTGAGGCATATTCTGTGATGTATATTGTTTGTGGTATTTTGAGTTTCCACTATTATATCAAAATCTGATCGAGAATAAATTGTAGATGGTTGACGATTGAATCATAGTAAATTCTAGGAATTTGCCGAGTGAGCTATCAACTCAGCTACCAAGCCGGTACATGTATTATGTTAAATAGTCGTGGAGTTACAGTTAAATTATTTATGCTTGACGAAAAGAGAAATTTTAGAAAGGAGATGGATGCCAACAAGGGAAATTTTTCACACTTTAATGCAACTACGGAATTTGGTATAATATAGATCGTGTCTGTTTATGCTGATGTTTCCTTAATAATAATCTACGGACCTAACTAATATAGCTTTTATTATTATTATTATTATTATTATTATTATTTATTATTATTACTAGTTACGATAATCCACATTTCGCACATCCCACTATTCACGTTTTATGAACATCATATTCAAAGATTATCTAGTGATCACTAATCCAATTTATTATACCTTTCTGATCTCAATCTCCTGACATGCTATTCATACAAACCCCATGTGATTCAAATGTTTATCATTTACTCTGTGACATAAAGGACTCAAATGACGTAGAGGATTGACTACAGCGTATTCGGGTTATTCCATATTTCTTGCCATTGCTACGTGAGCATAACTCATAGAACACATACCTTATAGCTTCAATCGATAATCCACAAGTTTCTCAGAAAAAAAAAATTCTCACTTTAAACAAAACGACGCGAGCCAGAGTCGAACACGCGATCTCTTGAACACAAAGCGAACGACTTAACCAATACGCCTGGCAAATCTCCAATCTGTGATCACAATCTCCTGACTTGTTTATCTTTCACAAGCGTGATACCAATTTCTTAACATATGTATCATACAGATCCATGTTATTAGTATCTCCAACATGTTTATCATTCACGCCCCTGAAATATAGTTCTTGATTGAATCTGCCAGTGTTTACGTGTATGCATGTCTTTAAGAAAAAAATACAAGTTCCATTTTGTAGTGTATCAAGATCAGAAATAGATCACAGCTACATGTGTTGGGAATAAATATTTGTATCTGTGAGTGTATGCCAGACCATCTACAATATAAGACCAGTTGGTTAATTCTAGAACAGCCTTCTAAAATGACTCATGAGACTTTTGCCGTGATTTTAATTAGCTGACGACACAAGGTATGCACAAAGTGACCAATGAAAATCATGGGAAAAGTAAAATAAGTCATTTCAGAGAGATGATTTTAAATTATCCAAAAGGTTGTATAACCTGACGGTCGCGGTGTAAATGTTTGTGTTACATTTAATACAGTGATTCTTGATATGTGGATACAGACTATGGGTTTAATGTTTTTTTCGTGGATAGATGTGTGGATACAGAGATGAATGGAAATTTGGATAAATGGATGGCTAAATAAAATAAATAGATGAATGTACCGATAGATGGATGAATCAATAGATAGACAAGTGGATGTATCAAAATATAGATTGATGTACAAATAGATATTTGGATGTTTAATTCTTGATTCTTGATTAGAAACTGGCTTCACAGCACGCGGGACATTCCCATAAGTGCTCCGCCCTCCGTTCCAGCAGCCATCCCAGTGTATGTAGACTCATAGTTCTGGTCAGGTGTTGATTGTGTGATCTTCGGGACTTTCCAAAAAAATTACTTTTCCTCCCCTCACTTCTGAATACTCCCATTTCTAACATTCTCTGTATGTGTACATTCTCAACCTCATTGACATCATCTGCATCTTGAAATGAATTTAATACTGCCTTTATTAAATCTGCTTTATCTCTTCTCAGCAATGTGCCGTCTATCGCAGCTCTGCCTGACAATAAGTCGGCTCTCTCGTTTCCTCTGACCCCAGCATAACCAGGGCAGTATATCCATGTAATGCTCTGGACAACTTAGTTGTTCAATAAGTCCCACCATTCTTTTCTTAGCATGAACTTTTCTATCTTGAGCAACATGCTTTCAGAGTCTGTGAGTATTACCGCGTGTGTTGATATATCAGTTATCAACCAATTAAGAGCTGCTGTAACTCCCTCTATCTCCATCCTCATGCTCGATATGACAGTAGAATATGCTGAAGATTTCTCAACCAACTTCACGCCATTTCTGTAGGCAACAAAACCCAAACCGCCTTTATTTGTGTTTCTGTTAACAGAGCCATCTGTGTATATAATTATGTCTTGTGGTTTCGAGTGTAGTTGGGCGTGTTCGTGCACTGTATCCTGAGCCCTGACTGCCGTCCATTTTCGACACGCTTTATCTAGTTGTATTATTACTTTAGTCAGTGATTTCTTCTCAGTGTCTACCTCTACCCATTCACTGCCCTTTCCTATTTCTTCCAATTCACATACTATTCGTAGTGTGTCTTCAGCCTCTGCCATCCATGATCTACCACGCTTGATTCGTTTTCCCTTTGACTCATCTAGACGATGGTGTAATGGGTGGTGGTTGTATTCTGTCACTTTAAGGTACGACTTAACTTGTGCTACCTGATGTTGCACTCTATTCCTGGGGAGATCAAGCAGAAATCTCATAGCAGAGATGGGTGTATCTATAGTAAACCGCAGTACCGCTCTCATTGCCTCATTTTGAACTTTTTCCAATCTATCGACTTGTGTCTGTGACAAAGTTCGTAGGCCGATGCCATAATCTATTACAGTTAGCTCCACCACTTGCAGAAGCAGAAAAAGTATAAATTGCTGCATGTCGAAGGTCGCCATAACCATGATAACACTAATCCCTCTTTTAGCCTTCTGAATCATATTTGTGACGTGCTTGTTGAATGAGATACTTCTATCAAAGATTATCCCAAGATATTTAAGGTCCTGTTCTCTTTCAATGAATGAGCCCATGCAACTAACAGCTGGCAGTGTGTCATTGACCAGATTATTATTTAAGGAGTACCAGACGACCTTTGCTTTCGAGGGATTTATCACAGCGTTGTATGTTCTGCACCATATCGACAATTGATCTAGTCCATTCTGTACACTGTCATTTATATCTGTTCTGTTCCTGCCCATGTTCTATAGTAGGATATCGTCAGCGTAAGTTAGAACTCTACAATTTCCTGAGAGTTTGCAATTCAGCAATTCTCAATATTAAACAGTACTGGGGACAGATGAGATCCTTGTGGCAGACCAGGAGCTATTGTTCTGATCTCAGACGTCCAGGATCCACACCTCAGAGCGACTGTTCTACAGATTAGCACATTTGCTATCCAGCGTATGATCCAGGGGTGGATATCTTGCTCCCTTAGCATGTCGATAAGATGGGTGTAGCTAACTCTATTGTGTGCATCTTCCAGGTCTATAGCTGCAACTGCAGATTCTTCTTTGTTCTGAAAACCTTCATAAACTTCATATGCAAGAACTGCTGCATTTCTGACTGTCTCGTCTAGGTCTGTATGCACCTAGGTTATTTGGGATGCGCCTTTTATCTATAGTTCCGTGGTTATGCGTCTAGCAACAATTCGTTCCAGAATCTTACCGTACACATTCTGCAGTGTGATGATGCGACAACCTTTTATGTCCGTAGAATCTTTGCCTGGTTTTGGCACGGGTACAAGATAGCTATGTAGCTACTCCTCTGGTACTACTCCTGTTTTCAAACTCACATTATAATCGTCTGTTATTTTAGCTAGCATATTCTCCTCAATGTCCTTGAGTAAGCTGTACCTGATTCCATCCGGACCTGGAGCGCCATCGGATGCATTCTTAATAGCCAGTTGAACTTCTCTAACATCTGCAAGCTGGTCTTCTTTGGCCCTAAAATCCGTGATGGATGTCAGGATATGCCGCATTTCTTTGCGCTGATCTAAGTCACCCTGATTAGTTTGTTGAAGATATCTATCAAAGATAGCTCTGCCTTTCATATCATCTGATATCAATGTCTGCCCTGTGTCGTCCCTCACGCTTGTACTGGGTTTCGATTCTGTTCTCCGCTTCATTGACCTATGTAGTTTCCAAAACTTGTGTAATGCTTTGTCAACCGTGACCTCCTCTGTGAATTTTTTTTCCAACACATCTTCTTTGCTACTTCGGCAACTTGTTTAAAAGACTTTATTGTATTCTTCATTGCACTCTGTGCCTCCAGTCTATCACTAAGTGTGATGTTTGCTTGTTTCCTAATGCGTTGCCAATCCTTATCGCTTTCTTTTTGAGTAGCCATATTGCCTGTCTCTTTATTCCACCATGGGGGCTGTTGGATCATAGGTCTCACCCACTTGCGTTCCCAGGCCTACTTTCTCAAGTTGCTAAATACTGATTCTTTCGTGCGCGCATATCTAAAAGGGTGGTGAATCTTGATCAATCTGTCTTGACGCCCTTTCGAGAAGATTATGCAAATGGTCGCTTCCGTGATATTTGAGAGCTGTCCATCTCGCATCTGTCGCTCCATGACCTGAGATCAGTGCGAGGTCAATGTTGGAATCGGAGTCTGTTTCTTTGGTTGCTAATCTAGTCATGCTCATGCAGTTCAGAAGAGCTAGATCAGTCTCGAGTAGCGCTTCATTTAAAGCCAGTCTTTGAAGGTTGTTGTTTGGGTTTCCCCAGGCGACATTTCGTGCATTAAAATCTCCACAGACCAGTAGCATTTCTCCAGGGAGATGCTCAAGTGGGCTGATGAACTCCCAGTCGTCAGGCTTAATATGGGAGCAATTTCCCATGTAGACGTTGATAATATTACACCTTCTACCGTGGAATGTTATTTGCACACCCTGCAGCTCTCGGTTCTCTCTATCCCACGCTGATAAATTCAAAAGTGTGTGTGGGGTGCACAGGGAACGCATTGCTCTAGGCGGACCCAGGGTTAGCAGATAACCAAGATCCGAAATGTACCTCCACGCGGTGCACCCTGGAAACAGAAATACAGCAGCTCGAGCGGATTCTGGCCAAATCATTTGGGGATCGTGTCCGAGAATGTGGAGGTAGCAGATGGAAAGAGATTTGACTGCACAAGAGACAGACAATATCTCCGACACCACCAGCACCACCACATATAACGACACATATAGGCCAGAGACAAATAGATTTCATACCGAGTACAATGAAACAATGAAAGGGCAGAACAGCGCCAGAGGGCAGCACGAACTGCAAATAGAAAGTGAAAAGTCTCTAGGAAAGGAGAACTACAAGCTCCGTCAGCTCGAGACGAGCATCTAGTTACCTGTGTTCCTTACAGGCAGAGACCCAGACCCATTCATTGGTGTCTGGTAAGGCAAGAAGACCTAATCCAACTCTAATGTCGAGCCTTCCTAAACCGGAAATATGCTCGCGGAGAGAAAGGGTTCTGTACCCGATGGACTTAGGCAAGAAAGCGACAACGATGGTAGTCCTGGTCCAACTCTACTGTCAAAGTTTCCTATACCGGAAGTACACTTGCAGAGAGAAAGGGTTCCGTACCCGATGGGCTCAAGCACAAAAGGGACAACGATTTAGCCCTGGCCCAACTCTACTGTCAGGTTTTCCTACACCGGAAATACACTTGAAGAGAGAAAGGGTTCAGTACCTGATGGGCTCAGGCGCTATTGGGACAAGGACGCTCAGCTCGAGAACGCCTTGCTCTCAAACGCGTGGTGTGAGACTCGACTTGGACAAGGGGTACACGATGTCGGTGAATGACACCTCGGCTAAGAGGGCGAAAGAGCCAGGGTCCAACTCCTCTGTTGAGTTCTTCCCCTTAAGGAACCAGGCTCACGGATGAGAAACGGTTCAGTACCCAATGGGCACAGGCACAGCACGTCCAATTACACGAGGCAAGTTCATAGACAGTGGAACACCTTGTGCGAGTCAGACGAGAGCAAAAATCGTCTGGGCGAAGAGTCGCCACTACGCGTTCCTGGAGACAGATATAGAGGCTGTCACAGGCTACGGGTAGCCCACCCGAATTGTCAGGGCATGCCGAAATCGGATGTGCTAGGCCTACAAGGCGCATAACGGTGGCACAACGTAATCACGCCCCCGCCGGAAATCGCACGGATATCCGTGATGGTTACAATGGAGCGAACGCAAAACAAACAAACAACAAATGTGTGTGTGGTATTCCTTGCTTAACGAAAATGACTTTCCCGTGGTGTGTTGGGCGTACAGAATTAGCGTGACACATGAAATCCATAAATTTCAACTGTTCAGCCTGTGTCTCCTGTAATAGCATAATGTCGAAGTCATACAGGAGACATTTAAGAACTGCGCCGCGCTGCTTAGCGCTATTGCAGTTCGAATATCCAATTTTGATGTTATGTTTCCGTATTCTATCGGTTTTCCTTATAAATTCCTTCCTTCTGCTCCCTCTGTTATTCACACCGCGGCGACCACGTTTTCTGACCTGATGATGTTCAGAGTCCAATGCTGCCGAAACAGACGTCGACAACAGGACGCATCTCTGGTCCTTGCGACAGGTTTATTTGCTATTCCGGCCGACCACTTCGTGTCCGACCACGAACTGTGAGGGCTGAAGCTCTAGTGTTGTTATTATATCTAACATATATTTCCGAATATACTGGACAGTGAGTTGTCGTTCACCCTTGCGGGAATTCCCATTCAACAGTGAAATGTTGTTGGTATGTCAATGTGTGCTAGACGGGGATTTCTTGATAATTCTTATAATAAATTGTAAAAAACGTAATTTATACCGACCTTCATCAGATGGACTTTTGCACACATAACTTTCGCCTTTCCTGTCAAAGAAAAAACCGCACAAGACAACCGCAATCTCTATCCATATAGCATACTACTCCTCGGCAATGGGTATATTCGGAGTATTGTTGACAGCATGAGCTGGCGATGCGCCATTTTCACTGCATACAAACGTTATCACAGTTGTATTATTGACAAATTTCGTCTTGCGTTTGTCGCTGATCGCTTTCCTCATTATACTCTTTAGTTCAAGCACAACGTCGGCCTGTCGGAACAACATGGTAACTGTTATCGAAGGTTACAACTACGGGATCCACAGGAAAAAACGAAATCACAAGTGCATCAGAGTAAATGTGACCACTCATGACGCCATCTTTAACCGGAAACTTTATTTGGATGTATGAAACTTTATTTGGATTTAGGTGGATGTATAAAAGTAAAGTAAAGTAACCCATAGCATTTATTAATGCCGTAGGGGTGCGATCTCACATTTCACAGGCTCTGCAAATGAAGGCTGTAGCCATCTCCTCTCCCTCGCAGTCTTTACTTCCCGGATTAATCCGGTACCCATTTAAGGCTGGGTCGACCTGGGAGCCGTTGCGATCTGAAAACATTTCCGCCTCAGCTGGGGAATGAACACAGGACCACTCATATACGAAGTCAATGCGCTAACGCGGCTCCCAGGTGGATGTATATGGGTGGATGAATAGATGGATATATTGATATATATATATATATATATTCAATATGTAAATAGATTCATTGATATATATATATATATATATATATATATATATATATATATAGGCATTTACAGATTGATATATGAATAGGTGTATCGTGTGTGGATAAATAGATGGATGAATGGATAGATAATAGATAAATAGATACATGGATAAATGTACAGATGATTAGATTTATGGATGTATGGATAGAAAGATAGACGTATATATAAATATATAGATGGATGGATGGACTGTGTAACGAACGGACCGACATACAGTCAGGTAGGCAGATAATAGACAACTATACATAATATCAACCTCCTGGAGAGAAAAGACCAGAGTAGCATATTCCGACTGCGCACACAACATGTAAAGCTTAACAATCACCTCAACAGAATACAACCACAACACACTCCAGTGTGCCGGCTATGCACTCATCTATATCAAACTGTTGACCACCATCTTTTTGAATGTCCAGCGCTGGATGACATCAGGAAAATGCTTCTCCCTCCAGGGCCAGATAAATGGAACACATTATATGGAATAAAACAACAACTAACAAACACATGCATATGTCACACAATGGCATTGGATCAAAGGGCATGAGCCCAAGGACCGCTGGATCAGCAACCAACCAACCAACCAGCATGTAGGTAGTGAGAATGATAAGTACGTATGTGGGTGAGTAGGTAAATGGGTGTTTAAAAAGGTAGATATAGATAGTAATATGTATATATATATATATATATATATATATATATATATATATATATATATATATATATATATATATATATATATATATATATATATATATATATATATATATATATATATATATATACTCACCAAGCACAAACTAACACGAACATTCTGAATTCACACACTTACATAAACACCATACATGAAAACAGAAACAACACACTAATTCATCGATAAGATTTGCAGCGAACATTTACCAGCCTTAACGTGCCTTTCGATATAAAAACTTCAGGATCTATAAACTCCTTGACCCCACTCCCCCTTTTCACCAGTTTCCGCTCCCATTTCGTCGTATCAAATGCCTTTATTATGAAGGTCTATAGAACTCAATTCACAAAAATCGATGTCTCAGCAGCATTTCTCTGCCATGCTTTCTTCTTTTTTATGTCTAATTCTACTTTTTCAATCATGCCTGCTTAGAATTTTATTCGATTTCCAAAACTAGACCCATTTGTCTCCGTCGGTTCCTGTGTGTCGATGTTTCTTTGATTTCTTTCTGTTTTATCTCGGTTTCCCTTGAATATAAAACGGCAACAATGTATCTGTGTGTACAGGAACGCTTAGAAAGGCCCAATTCAACCAAGATAATAAATAAAATCACTTGGACATTAAGACAGTCGTTCACATGCACATACGGACAAATTAACGAGGACATTGACAACCTGGCAGTGACAGAATTCATTTACGTTATTTCTTTTTTCCGCATTGCATGTATAAGTAATGTTGCGTCCTTTATTCTGTTCCAATTCTTCTGTCCTTCCAAGATTATTTGTTCTCGTCTGTCCTTTCATGTTTTAGTTCAATATTTATATTTCCCTTCTCTTTTAATCGGGCTCAATATTTCCTTCGGTTGTTGAATCTTTCCTTCGGTTGTTGAATCTTTCCTCCGGTTGCTCTGTCATTCATTCTCTGTGTTATTTCTGTATTGCGCCTTCTAGGTAAGAGAACTAGAGGCCGCCCATAATGTCAGTGGATACAGTAACATCGAATAGATTTTATTGTTATGTTGTTCGTCTATCACAATTGATGATGACTATTTGTTACATCAACTTTAGAAAATTCAGTCGTGGTTATATCCTTGACTGTGAGTTCGCAGTTGACTAATAAGCCATATTCTAGCCGTCAATTTCCTTATACAATTCAGACATGGAATGATAACTGTAGATGGTGCTTGATGTGTACTCGTGACTTTCTAACTATCATCCGCTGCTGAGCTGCTGCATTTCTCTACTTTTCACAATATTCAGTACCTTTTTAAAATTCCAATGCGCTAGGAAACCATATTCTATGAAACAGTGTATCTTGTTTTATGTTAAGAAGCTTTCAGTGAAATTTAAACGAGTTCTTGCACCCCTTCCTGTGACAGCCTTGAGAAA